>JAULBZ010008905.1:0-10391 GCA_032360805.1 Neoturris breviconis | reverse complement strand
ACCCAGGCTCTTGGAACATATTCAATTTTTTGTGTCTTTAGGTTTGCTACCGAAAATTTAAGGCTTTTTATCTGATTGAAAATTCTGAATTTTTGCTCGAATTTTGCCCTGTCTCAAATATTTATGTGATTGCTTGTAGAATATTATGTTCTCCCCTTCTTTCTACAAGTACTGATAGCTCCCATTCCTACTGAAATACAAGGGTTTTTGTCTTCGACTGCATGGTAAAGTGCTCTCACACCGTGTCCAGATCCTTCTTTGTATGGACAGGGCCATTTATCGTGTAGTACCGTGTCGATGCGTTATGATTACGGTTGCATATGTGCAAACGGCATTCATATATGGAAAATGACAGAAATCGGGGAAGCTCTAGTGGAAGAAAAGTAGTGGTAAGATTAATTTTTATTTTGTTTATTTTGGCACTTACAAATCTCAGTTTGGTGTTAAACTGTCAGGATTGTTTCTTTCATCACAATTATAAAATTTGGGATCAAAATATTTTTTTTGGCCAAAACAAGTGATTATGCGACTTTAAGGACGCGGTAAGAAGATTACAAGGCTTCAATTTCAGTGCACAGTATTAAGAACATAGAGAAATATGAATAAAACATCGTTAGAGCGGATAACATGTCTCCTTCAGGTAGAAAATATAATTTCCAAGAAAATTTTCAAAATGCGTAGGGCTTAAATTATTAAAAACATATGAACGCAAAGGCTTAAGTCATGCACTCGCGTTCTTCAAAAAAACGTGTAGTGCGCAAAACCTTAATTTTAAAATTTTACCGCCAGAATTGTTAGTCATACGCCGAAATACCGTTAGGTCTGCAACGACGACGACCACGGAGATAAAAACGAAAACGAAAATCAATGTATTTGCTGCTTACAAATCCAATAAAATCTGCAAAAAAAATGTTTATTGCTTGCTGTAAGTAAATATACATATAAATATATCATATAACAATAAACATAACTATTAAAATGTAACTGAGGTTGAGGTTAAACTAAAAATGAAACAACAACAAATGAGAAATATTCTGCGAAACAAAAACACAGAAATGTGCAATTATTTATTTTAGTTCGTAATCTTCCGAAATTTGGTTCGATTTTTCCTTACGGATTAAGTTCTAGCTTTTTGGATGATTAGGATGTTTTAGTCCTAGATTTTATTTTACTATTATCTTTCTTTAATATCTCGCATTTTCAATCAAAAGTTGTAAAAGATGTCCCGAAATATAGTACATGTAATCACATGGTACCACATTGATAGTTTCAACAGAAACATTTATTCTCTTAACTGATCCGGATTAGATTATTTTCTTAACTGATCCGGATTAAAAACAAGTACTTAAAGTTGAATTAGGATTCATTAACCCTATTCAGGATGGGGACACACAAATTTTGGTGACAAAATTATTTTTGAACTAAAAATAAATTATTTGCACCACCTGTTTGGTCCTGATGACGTCATCATAAATAATAAGGCCATCAAAACATTCATTATGCCAAGGTGTTATGTGTGAACTAACTTTCTAGAAAGTTCCATCACTATAGCATGTTCCAATCAAAAGTTGTATAGTTTTGGACACTTTGTGCCCACCCCCATCAATTCAGAGTCCCAGAAAACCCATCTTGAATAGATTTAAAGGATCAATGCTCTCTTTTATCAGCTCTATTACATAGAAGTATAAATTTTGAAGTGCTCCTCAAATCGTGTTTTTTTGTAAATTCATTACATTTTCGATCTGTCGGTAACATTTACGTGTTACGAATCAAATTTGGCTTTGGTAAACCAGATGTAACAAAAAAAAGAGGAGATTGCTCCTTTAACGACCCAATCTATCAGTTGTTATGTGTTTTTTAATTACTTAATTTGCTTTATCTCAATTTATATTTAATCGTATCATTAAATTACGTCACATTTTAAATGGTGGGAAGTTCCCCTATAACAATAACATGAACAATAAACATACATTTAAAATTATCAGCGAAAAGTATTAGATTCTGGCTACGTGTAAAACGATGAGCTTAGCATAAAAATCTAAATAATGTTTTATATCTATATGAGCTTTTATTAACAATACGGTTTCTATAGATATGTAAACACAAACAAAAAAAAATACATTACAATTTTTGTTGCACATTACAGCTGTCACATGAAGCAAACGAGCACTTATATTTTATTAAATTGTTCACAGAGAATCTGAAAGTTAATATATACTGAGAGTAGAGTCAACGGTCGTACAATTGAATGGATTCGTGTCGAAATATATGGCAATTTAAATACGCTTTCGTCATTTAATAGAAATATAAGCAAGAAGTAATGTATGAAACAAACTTTACGAAATTTAAACTTGTATTCCTAGGAGATCAAAGTGGTAAGACTTATTGTTGTTGTTGTTGTTGTTGTTGTTGTTGTTGTTGTTTTGTAGCAGATGACATGGCTCAAAATACGTATCTATGGAGTATACACAGCATGAGAGTTTACACTTTTGTTGACATGGCTGCCCTTCTTCGCAGAATCAAAGTCTGATTTGGGATAATTTTAGCAAGTTTTATTTACGCTTTGTTTATGTTTTATGCTACCATTATGGTTGTTTGTATATGATATTGATGTTAATAGACCTCTATACAAGCCGAGGTCTAATTCGTAGATCATTATTTCTTTACTTTCTTTTACGTAGATTAGTGGAATTATTCGTCATGATCTCAGGTCGATTATCTGACATATGTTCCTGTCGTTAGTTTGCTGAATGGGAATATTCTAAAATCTGTCTTTACTTTGACTGTTTAATCAACTGTGTAAAATTAAAGTATTTCGATAATTTATTAGCAAGTTGAATGTTTTGTGTACCCTTGAAATAACCGAATTTTCATTATTTCAGTTGGGAAAACTTCTATCGTAACACGTTTTATGTACAATAGCTTCAGTGAAAACTATCAGGTAAGATATTTTGTTAAGGCCGTTTTTCATTAGCGTCAAATTCCGCGTGCAATCCAAATGAAGACATTCCATTCCGTGTGACGTCAATTTCTACCAATGGAACGTCTTCATTTGGATTCCGCGCGGAATTTCCGCTAATGGAAATCCAGCTTTAGCGTTATAAAGTTACTGTTCCCTGATAAGCTAAAATGTTATGAACGTCGAATTCCATTCTAGTGTCCCGAGTGCAACCAACAAAGTCATTTTTTGTTGTTGAGGAGGTGGAGCTGTTTAAAACTCGTAAAGCTTAGAAAAGCCAGTATAATACGCTTCCTTATATGGAGGCACACTTCCATTGACTCTTTGTTTCAATTGTTTCTATCTTTTCTCGCACTCTGAAATTCTTTACATCATAAATTTGCATGACGAAGCTGTACTTGTGTCACATAATTATAGTAGCCTTTATTTCTTAGGCAACTATTGGAATTGACTTTTTGTCTCAAACAATAACTCTCGATGGAAGAACGGTACGTTTTTACAGTGCATAATTCATTCATAGCCCGTTATTACACATGAATTAAGTGAAAATAGTTACAAAAACAATTTTGAAGCTATATCCTAAAGGGCACGTGATGTTTTTGTAACATAATGAGACAATATTTTAACCCGATATTTGCTGGAATTTTTGGGGCTCCTCAAAGCTGAAAGAATTCCACCCACTTGAAACAGGTCATGATCCACATCTTTTGATCTACTGGAGGTATCAAATTTCTATGTGCCAAATAGGTTTATATTAAAACTAGGTAGGTTTCACTATAAAAAATGTGGTAGGGAGGAGGGGGGGGGGGGCGGAATCCGCCCGCATGTATAGGGATAACGTTCTGACGTCAAAACAACGTCGAAAAAACGTGACAACGTGCTTATTAAGATGATTTACTTATTTATTATTTATAACCTCGGCCATATCATACCAAAGAAAGTAGCCACATTATTTACAAAAATATTTCTTATCTGTATCCCACTAATGTACTCACTGCACGAAGAAGTCAAGTTTTCTACTCTTTTATTTCTAGATTAGATTACAGATTTGGGATACAGCAGGACAAGAACGATTTAAAAGTTTAACACCAGCATACATACGAGATTCATCAGTTGCAGTAATTGTATATGATATTTCAAGTAAGATCAGTCGGCTGACAAATAGTGGGCACATGACGTCGGAGAAACGTCGAAACAATGAGGAACCGAAACCACGCACATACTGGAGGGAAATTATCACATTTTCTTCTGACAGATATGAAGAATATATATCTTGTCCTAGCGATTATCCAGCATGCTTAACAAACATTTGAAGCATTTTTTACTAACACACTACTGAACGCTAGTTTCAATCTTCACTTGAAGTCTATGTATAGTCAGTGAGTTCTCTGTATGAATGCAAATTCTCTCTTGGTTCAAAGTGAATTAACAAAAACACCTCAAAGCGTATTATTGATTTCGTTAGTTTTAATGGCAATTAACAATTACTTACAAGTCATAACAATTTCTATATTTAGACTTGAGATCATTTAATGATGTGACGGAATGGGTGGAGAGTGTTAAAGCTGAACGAGGCGATGACGTAATGATAGTTTTAGTTGGAAACAAAACGGACTTAACTGCAATCAGGTAATAATAGCATGTAATTATGTCTGAACTTTAGCACGCAATTATGCCGAACTAACCAACAGGTTAATAATCCTTTGGATGGAACATGCAACATCCGATTCATCTTCTTAAGGCTGATTTTCGCCGTCTGGTCTTTATAATGTACACAATATGTAACAATTTATTCATACTGATAAAGTGATGAAGCGGCCATCTCTTCTTGTTTTGATAACCTAATCATTTCTTAATGAATTTTCTAAATTATACAAAAATGAAATGCTGTTACTTGGATGATGTGATGCAAAACTTGGCTAAGATATTTTACAATAATGTGTTAGTTTATTTTAGTTCGTTTCAACGCTTAAGCATGGTTCCATCAAAGGTTATGGAGGATGTTATGAGGGGGAGGCAAATTTGACGGAATCAAAATGCTCCCATCCCAAAATTAAGGTTAAAGTAGTCCCTGTGATACGGGTTCGTATTCACTTTCGTGGTGTGGTAGTATACGAGATTAATTGTCGATAATTTTTTTTATGTCTTTATTTTAGAAAAATATCAACAGCAAGTGGAGAAGAAAAAGCAAAAGAATTAAATGTAATGTTTTTTGAAACCAGTGCAAAATCTGATCATAATATCAAAAAGGTACAATTTTATTTGCCATGCACAGAGGTAATTCTAAATGTGGAAATTAAGTGGAAATCCGCTTTGAGGCTCCTCTCTCGGGAGCTTCTAGAACTAAGTTAGCACAGGGCATCACTATCTTCCAAAATCTTCTTATGACGCAGGTCTAATTAGGTATTAGTTAGTAGGCTGATACTGTTTTTCAATAGTGCGCATGCTTTGCTACAAGCTGCAAATAGAAGACTTCATAAACTTAAGTAAATCCTTACTATATGAGAGTAATAGATTTCAGTTTTGTTTAGTAAAATAGTATACAAGGATTGAGAAACCATGCATTTTCAATATTGTCTGTAGTATATTTCTGTCTCTGGCACTTCGAGAAAATAACTTTTTGATCACCTCCTCTCGATTGTTTGGACATCCTGCTCCCCCTATTATTAATTCTCTTGAATTTCCCAGACACCCTTTCCCTTCTTAACCAATTTATTTTCCTCTCCCCCACACGTTTATTTGGAAGATCAGAGTACTGACCAATAAGTGCGATATTTCACTTACTCAATCTGAGTTGTTGTTTTGTTATACGTGTATTTCTTGTTTTTTAGTTATTTAACAAGATCAGTTCAAACCTATTAAAAAAGGAACCTAAGGATAAACCGAAACCTATCAACATACCGCTACCACCACCAGAAGATTCCCAAACGCCACAAACTTGGACTTGTTGCAATACTTGAACCAACACCGATAACGTACTGTAAAGATACGTTTAGAAATTGAAAAATTGAGCCAAAATAAAACTTGTATTTACTGCCTTGCTGGAACAAAACATGACATGACGAACATGGCAAAGATTTAAAGATGTCCTGATATGAGGCATTGTCTTTGTGATAAATCCGTTTTACAGAGAAAAGTTGTCGAGAAGAATGAAATTAACAGAAAACTTGAACTATTGTTATGTTTCGTTCTTAACCATAGAGTTTCAGCCTATGCGAGTAAAGTTGATTCGGCGTATCTTCTAAAAGTAATCGATCGGCTTCGAGCAGACTAGAGCTATCACATAAGCGTGAGATACGATAATGGACGATATATGCTAAACTGGTTCGCACTCACAAAATTACATATTGAAATCCAAAACTTTATCGTTGAATAATAATAGAGTATGTGTTTACTAATTTGTTCACTTTTTACTTCACTGTTCCCGTCACAGCTTGTTACAAAGTTGTTTCGTTAGGACATCTGCCGAATTATGAGTTCGATATGAAACCATTCCTTAGCTTATTAAATAGTTTTCAAATTCGTTCCAAGTTTTCAAATATTTCCGGAGTCTTTTGTTTCCAAACGTTTCTTCGGCGTTGTTCTAGCTTTTTCCTGCAGACTTTAAACAAGATTTTACCTACTGGGGAAATGTAAGTTCATGTAGTGCAACCATCTTTGTGTCGATCTTGATTAAAGATTGATTTCCATTAGGCGGAAAATTCTGCGCGAAAGCCAAAAAAAGACATTCCATTGGTAGAAATTGCTAGCAATGGAATGTCTTAATTTGACACTGACATTGAATTTCTTGAATCTCTTAATAGAAATCAATTTTTAAACTTAACCCTATTTTACCTGAGGGTTGTAAATGTACGCCCTACCTAACTTTTGAAGGAAGTATGGTGTGGACGTAAACGTAGTATGCATGTTGCCTAAAATGTCTAATTTTTAAAACACGCCCCTCTCCAGATAAAATATGGTAAGCGCAAATGAAAGCTGAATACAAACCTGTGTACCGTATTTCCTCTACGTAGCTATTTGTGATAGCGCTTATATTTCCAAAAGGATGGAGCAGTATAAAGAAAACAACAATGGTTGCAACAGACTACAATCATGGACATAGAATAAGAGAGCTTTTACAAATTTCGACGAACAATACACGCCACAAATAAAAAAATGCGGAATATGACCACGAGAAGTCACTATAGATTTTCTTTAAAGATGTATCGACTAGACTTTTTGCGAACTCGACGGATTCTGTTGTTCTCAGTCAAACTTTTGAAATGAATTTGGATTTTCGTGCCATTTGTCTTGCTAATCGAAATTATATACTTTTTCCTTAAGTTACGATTTCGGCTCGTTTGCAATGATTTCACTTTGTCTACAGTATCTTTGTTCGTGATTGTAAATGATATTATCAGTCAATACAAATATCTTATAATTCTCTTCATGATTTTCCTCATGGGCGCTTATTTTTATTAACTAAGGTTACCAACTTGAAGAAACTTAGTGACTTTTTATACGATTCTAATGTACACCTTTTGGCCAATTTTCTAATATATACCTAATGAAGAAGTTGAGATAAAGGCTATATTCTGAAACCACCTTAAGCAAAAGTTCTGATATTAAATTGCATTTGGTTTAAAACGTAATTAAAACTAAGTGACATTTGGAATTAAAACTTGTAACTTTGTCCAACTTTTGTCTTATGGTGGTGGGAATCATTTCCTAAATTTTTGTCACATGACCATTCCGTTTCCCCGATTTCCTCGTTCAAATTTCGGGATTACACTCGGTTTTTCGAAATTATTTGCTCCTCTTTGTGTTCGAATTTTATAAAACTCATAGAGTATGTTATAAAGACCATTCGATTGCTCCCAATGTCGGAAATAGAACCAAAAATTCAAAAATTTGTATAAACAAAGCAATTAACTTCAAGTATAGACAATAGAAACGTATCATGATTTGAATTCTTTCTACAAATTGTTATGGCCTAAATATTCCGATTTTGGAAAAAATCGATTTTATGTCGGATTTTCGAGGAAATTTCGCACAGAGGATATTTTTTAAAAACCGGAAGATATGTTAAAATATAATTTAAAAATATAATTTAAAAACCGAATACAGGCCTTAAAAATACGAAATAGAACTGCTCCAATTGCACTTTGAAAAATACATGCTTTTTTGAAAAAAAATCGTACTAAAAATGATGACGTGGGGGTTAAAATAGCTCCCCCTCTCATATGTTTTCATAACTTTTGAACGAATGGCCTATATGATTATAAAGACTTTTCATACAATTTATCAAGGATCATTTTGAAAAAAACTTTCGTAGCAACTAAGAAAGATTTTCCCCTAGCAACCCTATTTTTGACAGGTGGTAAAAAAACAAATTTCAAAAATTTCTTATTTTTGCCGTTTTGGTATATAGTTTAGGATCAAAATACCCAAAAATAATTTTTTTGCTGCACCTGTTTTCCATTGATGTTGTCATCATGAGTAGTGACGTCATCAGGAAAATAATTATGCTAAAATGTCAATTGTGTGTTACAGCATGTGTTCATCAAAAGTATGGAGAGGAGGGGGGAGGAGGTATTTTAGCCCCCGGCCTTACAGAGACCCCAAGAAGGCCCGACCGGAATCGGTTTAAGGTTGATTCCCATTAGACGGAAAATTCGGTGTGAAAGCCAAAAATAAAGTTGTAAGATTCGAAGCAGTTACAGTCTCTAGTAGACTCTTTTAGAGCTTTAAATTGATGTGCAAAGTGCTCCTCCTCCACAACTTTGGATGGGAACATGCTATAGTGTTGAAACTTTTCAGAATGTTAGTTCAACACATAAACAACACTTTGGCATAATTAATCTTTTGATGACGTCATTACTTATGATGACGCGATCAGGGCCAAACAGATGGTTCCCAAAATTTGTAAAAATGTTTTCACAGCAAAAATAATAAGAAAAAAAAATTGAAAAAAAAAATTACCACCTGTCAAGTTTTTTATTGCTAATGCAAAATAAGTTATCAAATTGATTATTTTTAAATGATCCTAGATAAATTTTAGAAAAAGTCTTAAAATCTTCAGCCGTAATAGCAATTGCCATTCGTTCAGAAGCCCACTCATCCTGAATAGGGTTAAAAACAAGGACGTATCCGTGGCGGTTTTGAAGAATTAATCAACATATTATCCGTTATAACCATCAAAAAGCTCTTGGGATCGCTATTACATCGCTAAATACTCTTCTAAGATCAGAAATGAACAACCTAACAGCTTGTTTGACAATAATTCTCCTGATCTTTGTTTCAAACATCGCAACATACGCAACAAAAGTATTTCTTATTACTCAAATACAACTGCAAGTTGCTTGCTTGCTTGCTTGCATAGTATTGGTAACAGTTTTAAATGGCACACAAGCTGGAAAGTCCCTTTGCACTCAATGTATATTATTACTGTTTCACCCCCTTCCTTTTTACAACTAGAAATTTTAAGACTTTTTTTATAATTTATCTAGGGTCATTTTGATTATAATTTTCGTTGGTAACTAATTTTCCCTTAGTAACCAAATTTTTGACAGGTGGTAAAAAAAAAAGGTTTTTGACAAATTTTGGCGACCAACACTTTTTTCACATAAAAAAGTATTTCTCACCACCGGGTTTGAATTGATGACGTCATCATAATAATAATGTTTTCCCCCATATTTTAAAACTTACATTTTCCTTCCAATTTTTTAACGTATTAACGATTAACGTATAGCTTTGCCAGAATTTATCCCAAACCAAAAGATTTTGCCTGACTTTAATTCCATATGATGGTAATGTACTCCAGAATAAATAGATCTGTGAAAATCCATATAAAAGCACAAACAGGTATCAATATCATATATAATTTTAAAGAAAATGTGGTGAAAAACCTTTGTTTTAACCCTATTCGGGCTATGCATCTTAGGGCTTTGTAAGTCTGGGGGAGAGGCTAATTCGCCCTGCATAACTTCTGATGCGTTAAGCATAGTTTAACCGGGTTATACTTCTTGAACCGTTTATGCTATGCAGCTGAATCGTTGGGACTTTTAATATTATTCTATTACGGAAATTTTGGCAAAGGAAAAATCCGAAAATATTATGCTGAATGTGAGTTATGAGTAAATTCTCAGGTACATGTACCTTGTTTTTGACCACTTTTGTTTGCTAATTTGCTATAAATTACACTAATTTTTCATTTTTAGAGTTCAAATAACAACTTTCTTTTATTATAAATCGATTTTCTTTGATTTCCTGCTAATTACGCAATTATCGCAAAAACAAAATTGGTATTTTAAAAAGACAATAGCGCACATTCTGCATAATTTTCCTAAACACACACACACATATATAGATATATCTGTTATGTTAACTTCTAAAATCAAACAGGGAAAGATGACGAAAAAATATGTACGAAGAAGAATATAAAAGCAACAAA
>JAULBZ010008904.1:0-10391 GCA_032360805.1 Neoturris breviconis | reverse complement strand
TGTTGTTGGAGTAAATTAGTTTTACGAAACTATATGTAAAAACCAACGTTAAAGAAAGAATAAATAAATAAATAAATTTATGTACTCATTTAAACTCATTAGGTTTCCATGTCCCAGAGTGGCACATTTTAGATCCTGGACTCTGGGGATCGAACGCGCAAGGTCCTTGTAGACCTTGGGTAAGTTCAGTCCGGCCCGGCCCTTGTAAGTCGGTTTTTCAGATGGTCCATGCATAGTAGGTCATCCACGGTACTTGTAGACCGTTCTAAGCAGAGAGATTTTTATGGGTACTTATTCAAAGAAATGGGTACACTCTAGATTTCCCTCTATTGTCCCACACCATTGTCTTATTTGCCTGGTTGTTTCTTGAAGAGAACTTTGATAATTAAGGTTAATCTACAAACAAGCACAATTCGCAAATCCATACGACTGAATTTTAACAATGATGGACATGATTGGGAATGCCAGCAATACGCCTTCCTTCCAACCAATTAGATCAATAAAAATAGTGATAGGCTTCAAAGAGTTATGAGAATTCTTCATTGTACTTGTAATATTCTAGTCGCACCAAGTTCATCCTCAGGGCCTATACATATTTCAAAACATTTTCGCGAAACATTTTAAAATTTTATAAACAAACGACCACCGTAAATATACGATTAAGCCCCCAGTGGCTTATTTGACAAATCGACTTTTAAGGGTGTAGGTTTAGGAAGAAGGAGGGGGCTTATTTCAAACTACAACATAAGATAAAAGAAAAGATGATCTCCGTGGCTAAAGGGGCCTAAGGTCCCCCCCAGACGTATGGGTCGAAAAAGCCCGGACTTAGCTAATAGGGGTAAATGATACTATCAGAAGACTCGTTCAAAAGATAATTGCTTCCTTATCAATTATAAAACGAGGCATGTTTGTCTCAATGGTTTTAGTATTAAGGTATAAAAGTAGGATTCTCGTCAGTTCTGTCTCAAATTTTGTACCAACCTGACCACTAAGGTTTTACCAAAGTTTTACTTATTATTTATTCACTTTATTTTCTCCTTTATTAGATTAGTCTCGTAAAGACAGGAACCCCCGTATTTCTACTGAATATCTTCAAATACCTTATCGGTAAAAAAACCAATGTAAATTTTAGTAGGCATAAGTTAGTCGGTTGAAAATTTAGTCACATAAGTAAGATTTAGTCCCTTTTTGCCGTTTTCATTTTTACTGATAAGGTGCAAAAAAATATTTAGGTGAAAAAAAAAATTAAGAACTATATACCAAAATGTTTTAAGCAAAAAAAAGATTTTTTTTTTAATTTTTTTTTACCACATGTCAAAAGTTTGGTTACTAAGGGAAAATTATTCTTAGTTACCAAAAAAAAATTCTTTAAAATGATCTTAGATAAATTATAAGAAAAGTTCCAAAATACCTAGTCATGAGAGCCATTTCTTTAGAAGTTATGATAAAAAGAAAATCAGGCGAGCACTTTGTGCCGTCCCCCTATACCGAATAAGGTTAATATGCACCCGTCTTGAAGCCGATAGGCTCGTGTTAAGCATGCATCAGGAAGAAACATTGCTCCCATCTTCAATAACAATAAGGAGGGTGCTTATATTAACTGGCTTATACTAGGCCAAACAACCAGTTCGTTGCTACTTGCTACATGAGAAATAATTTCGATTGCTCATTCATATTATGTCTGTTTAATGTCTATTGTTCTATCTCATCTCTTTGTTATTTCAACTTAATTTTAATTTCACTATTTTCAGAATTCTGTCACAAAACGACCACATACCAATTTGACACGCATTGAAAGCGAGATTGTTTACGCAAAGATGCGTCTAGTTATTTAATTAATTTTGGTGCCCCCTTGTTCCCCAGGAAGCAATTCATACCATAGTCACTATGTGATATTATACGAAACACCAAGGTAAATTTTCTATCTAAAAGCTCTTGGCGTGGTATCGCCAGCAGCTTTTTGTTATTTTATGCTTCTAGAGCAAACGTTGCTCCACCCCGACGGAACGAGTGCGTGCCGTAGCGTTTTGGTGACACCCCTAGTTGCTTTAGGATCTGCTTCATACACAACATAAATGATTTGTAAGTAAACGTCATCATTGAAAAACAGGTGGTGCAATTAGGTGGTGAGAATTTATCTGTTACAAAACTATATACCAAAACGTTTTCCAGGCAAAAATAATAAGAAAAATTGATTTTTTTTACCACCTGTTAAAAATATGGTTGCTAGGAGAAGATTATCCCTAGTTACCAGAATTTTTTTTCAAAATGACCCTTGACAAATTGTATGAAAATTGTTAGTTTTTTTAGTCATATAAGCCGAATAGGGTTTACAGCCCAAAAAGCATAATTATATTAGCTCCCACGTTTTTTTTGGAAATTTTTCCAACACCTGAATTTCCTCCCCTTTTTCATTACAATTTTTCTGTAGAAAGTAGGTTAGGATGCTTTTGAATCTTAATCTGTGTTCAATCAACTCAATCCCTTCATCACAGTTTGTATTTTCAAACAATACAAAAGAAAACTATATACTTGTTCGAATATTATGCACAAAATTAAGGTGGTTGACATATCAGGATGTAAAATGCCCCAATTTGGCTTTTTCATGTGATGACCCCAGCAACCATTGAATGATAAATGTTTTAATTATTTTAAATGTCAAAAGTGTTCTTATCAAATGTTTTTTTTTCTTTAAAAATGCCGACTATTTGTGGTACAGGACCTATAGTAACAGGGACCCAAAACACACTCCAGAAATAAAAGTTCATAGCAACCATCTCTCAAGACTTGCAACTTTGTCAGTATGTTTGAGAAGTAATTTTCGCGAATTTTTTTCTGCAGATTTTCTTCTCAATTTGCGCGAAGAAATTTTCGCGAATTAGGTGTTTAGAAATTTTTAGCGGGAATTAATTTTCGCGAATGAGAAGATTCAACTTTTTGGGAGGATTTTAGAAATGAAGGAAACATTGGCATTGCATGGACATCTGAATATCTTATGATTATAGTTATACATTTTGCCCTAATAAATCATCCTCGTCGAACTCTTCTTCAAACTGGTCAAAGGCGTTCCGCTGGAAGTCTATAGATAATACAAGAGCTAGTAGCAAGAAGCAAAAGACAATGAAAGAAAAATGTCCAGACATAAGAAAACTATTGAAGGATCCAACAGTAATCAATAGAAAAAACAATTGATTGATGATGAGGATGATCAAATATTCTTCTTGCATTTATACGACTTTATTCTGATCTTTATCTCCTTTCAATACCCGACTTTCTAACCAGTTAGGGTCAATATTACGATCAGTTTCGGCAGTTTTAGAATTAATTTTCGAGAATGGCTGACCTTTGGACATTTCGCGAGAATAAATTTTCGCGAATTAGCACTAAATTTCGCGAAAATTACTTCCCTTAAGGTATATGCGCGATATGAACAGACAGTGTTTTACCTAAGCAACGGTTGCCATGGTAATTAGAAAAAAAAATTAACTTTTCATAAGAATACTTTCGAAATTTAAAATAATTAAAACATTTATCACTTAATGGTTGCTTGACCATCATAGGAAAAAGCCCTAAATTGGAGCTTTTAACATTGCATGTCAACCACCTACTGTAAATACACTTACAGTTTACACAGTAAAAAAATATCTTGCCAATATTTTACCAATGGGGACCATCCATAATGTACGTAAGCATAAAAGGTACATCAAAAGCATATGAAAACATACAGGGGGAGGGAAATGGTGTACCTTTTTCAGCACCATCTTTTTAATGTTTTTCTTGAGGTGCGCAATTCTTTTTTTAAATATAATGAGAAAAAGACATGTAAATTCCGATTTCGCCTGATTCCAGTTTTATCTTTCCGTTTTTCTTAGATTAGCTGACATTTCGGACATTGACTTATTTGGCATTTTTGAGGCATAAAACTTAGGGAGGAGGGGTTAAAAAACAGCAAATTTGTGCATATGTACTTTATGAATGGTCACATGTCTGTATTCTCTTATTTACAAAATGAATTCCTTATGCAAAATTTGCTTGAACTGGAAATTTTCTTTTGTTATAGGCTTTTAAAACTTGAGATACAAAGCCTTGAATTTTCTGTTTTTATAAGACTTTGACTGCAAAATATTTTCACAGGAGCAATTTTGCAGTCAAACTCTCATAAAATACCAATTTTAAAAACTTAATAGTTTAACTTCCATTTACTAAAATCCAACGAAACTTTACAATTACACTGATTTTGAAAAGAAGCAGAAAATATTGTCATTCCCAACACAGAACAGAGAATGCTATGATCTTAGTACATACATACAACTTCAAATATACCATTCAAACCTGAATATAACCGCCAAATATCACCTGTGGAGGAGTGTTTTTTTAGTAGTTTTTGGCTTCAAAGCTGAAACTATACAAAAAACACTCCTCCACAGTTGATGTCTGGCAGTTATATTCAGGTTTGTCATTTTGAAATCTCACATCTCACAATGCTTCGATTAAGCGCCCTCTTACGAGATTAATAAGCTCCAAATGTTTCACAGATTGTTGCATTTGAATTAGTGCCGCTTTTAAAGCTTGCGGATTAAATAAACGCCCGAGCACTTAATCGAGGCATTATGTTTCCTTATCAACACTAAATATAGATCAATAGTATAAAAGTATCGCCTGAAACTTCTCTACGAAGGATTTTCCTTGAATGGAATCCCAGGATACTGGTTTGAATGATTTACTTAAACATTTAAACTCATCATCAAGGAATGTCGGAGCATCATCATCTGAAATTTCGACTTTAACAACTGTGATATCAGTTACAGTTACTGAAATAGAACGGTTTTTCACTACAGAAGAACATGTTAATCTACTTTCAGGAAATCCAACAGTATTTCCCTTTAACATTGTATAGTTCAAAGTAGCGCAGGTAATAACAGACCAGCCATATTTTGGACATAATGACTTTGCCACCCTCAGCAAATGTAATCGAATCTTTGCATTCATCAGAGCATCAAGAGAATTGATATCAAATGGTAAATCAAATTTGCCACAATCTTGAAACGTAAAATGTAAGCCATCCTGATGAATCATTATGAAGAAGGAAGTTCTTATCACAACATTTGAATCAAACTTTGTTATCATTGATACAGTGACGGCAGATTTAAGTTTCAAATTAACCGCATTCCAATGCACAATAACATTTGGGTCTTTACATAATTTACTCTTTTCATCAAAATAATGCTTTAATCTTTTTACCCATACTTTGTGTTTCGTTTCAGCCAGAAAATCATTTAAAATTGATTGTTGTTGAAATTTTGTATTTCTATTTAATAGATTAAAAATGGTAGATGATCTAGTTTGTTTTTGATAGTTGGTTGATGTAGATGGGTAAGGTGTGTTGCATTTGGCATTCTGTTTATGGTGTTTTTGCAATAAATGTGTAAGGAGTGATTTGAATTCGTTTGTTTCTGACAAATCTTCTTCAGGGGCGTTAGTTTCATTGGTATTACCAACATCGTGTGATATGATAACTTTTACATCACCACCTAATATTTTACAGGTTATTTGTGAATCCAGAACTTCAACTCCCATGAAAGAACCTTGGAATGCATCATTTGAAAGATGGGAAAAAAGCTCTTTGTTGAATAGATGATGCTGTGCTAATTTTAATTTATCTTCCCATTTATTTTCAGAATCTTTTGCTTTAAATGAAAGTGGAGACACTGCTTTCCAGGGATTCCTATGATTCTCATCGATAACAATCACTTTTATTTCTGATGTTAGCATCAAATCAGGACTGACATTTATTGAAAGCGTTTTTTCACTTTTTTCGCTATGATCAGCTTTAACTTCAAATAATCCAGGATGCCAGAACTTTGAACCAGCACTGCGGTAACTTACATCTCCAGTAATTTGGTTGCCAGATTTCTTAACACGCCAATACTGTCGTAATTGCATGAGTTGCATATAGTATTCATTTTCATTATCTTCTACCACAATCGGTTCTGAGTCATCTTTTTTTGTATGCAAAGAAGCAGCACCCTTAGCAATAATTGAACCAGCTCGTGCAAGAAACTTCCGTTTCTCTAACATTTGAACTGTTTGCTTTTCCGGTTCTGCACTTTGTTGGATTGGATCAAGCACTAAATATCTTTTCTTGTTAAGATTTTGAAGTACATCAAGCATTACACAAGTTTCTGACAATGCTATTCTGAGTTTGGAATGCACACCTTCCCAGTGCCATTTATTTTCCTTAATTAGATCCTTCTGGTCCGCCGACTTATCTTTTTCTTCGTCTTCGTCTGTTGTAGTTTGAATACTGTCAATACCCTCATAAAAGTCAATTTTACTTGCAAAATGAGTAAGTTCTTCAGATAATGAAAATGGTTTGATGTACCTTTCTTCGCCTGCTCTGTTTATTTCGTCTACTTCTTGCTCCAAGAGCCTTTCTACACTTATCTTCGCTGCCATTTCAACAAGAACAGTTTGCTGGCTTGTCAGTGGCTTGTCTTGAACTATGTCAGTATGGACGTAGTACTATGTACCATGCTTCATCTGTTGACTGGTTGAGGCGAAAAGAGAAAGAAAGTTAGACTAGCAGCAGCTGAGGTAGCGCACACAGGCTAGTAATTCAACTCGATTAGTATGATCAAAACAAATGGATTCGATTATTAATCGGATTACCTTCGGGTTTGCCGGGATATACACTTTAGCCTTGTTTCACTAGCGTGATCTACACAGACGAAGAACAGATGCTTCACTCTCAAGTTCGTACCCAGGACTTCTTGACTTTTTTTGAAAAACGAAAAGCGCCGAAAATAAATTTGTTAATCGATAGATGATAGTTTTCTCCTATAAACTCGCTGAAGATATTTCGACTCTTATTATAATTAATAATGGTACCAATGCTACTAAGAAATATATATATATATATATATATATATATTTCTGTTTGTTGCATAAATTACCATTAACTCGTTTTGTATTAATAAATTCTGGCGTCTGCAGAAGAAAACAGATATGTGAGATCTGGAAGAATTGAACACAGTTTGTGGAAGAGGCTATGTTTCCACACATGGATGCAGTGTTGCAGATGCAAAGCTTGTGTACGCACGCGCAAAAGAACCATAATAAATAAAATAATAACTTGAAAGACTTTTTAACGAAAAATATGATATGATATGATATTTGGTATATATATTATGAATTAGTCTAGGTGTAAAAAATATTTCATGTAAAAAAGCGTAAAAATCACTCTAAAAATGCTGTCAAAAATTGCTGATATCCAACGCCATCCATGTGTTCAAGTCAAAATTTACGTACTTCTTGCGCACCATCAATAACATCAACTGCAACCTATTGAAGACGCTCTGCGTAATATGTTCATACCTGCTACCACAGGTGGTGTTTTATGCACTGATATCGACAAAAGGCGTTTACTTTTGCTTCCAATTAAAATGGGTGGACTGGGCATTGATTAGTAAGCGGAATATCAGACCAAGAATACAATTATTCGTGAAAATTCACAAGTTTACTTATCAAATACATAATCATCAAAATGCCAACGTTAATCAACCCCAAAAATGATAGCAAACAAAACAGAAATGAAATTAACAAAAATCGTAAAGAACGGAAAAAGCTACGAGAACCTATGAATGAAACTCAACGCAGATCAAACGAATTACTTCAGGAGGATGGTTGCTTAAATTTCAACTCTCTCTTGAGGAATACAACTACAGCCTGAACAAACAAGAATTCCGCTACAATTAACCAATTCCCAGTCTACCGTCATGATGTGTATGCTATATGCTATGTCGTACAAGAAGGGCGGTTTTGTGTAGACTAGTTTATAGTCGTTAGTAGGCTAAATCTAGAAAGCGGGAAAAATATCGGGGATAATCGGGAAATCGGAGTGCCGTAATGAAAACGGGAAGAGAGAGTTAGTTCTTTTCGCTTTTTAATATAAATTTAATCGTAAGTGGGTCACTATTTTTAAGCGAAATTTTGATAACGACGGCCTGCTAGTCTATGTTCTTTTTTTTCTATGTTAGCGTTTCGTCTGTTCTCAGGTCAAATACATGTTTGAGAGATACATAATCACAAGGTCACAATGTAATAGTTTGTTTTCCACTTCGGAAAATACCCTTTTAGAAAGACACTTCACCGGTAGAAATTGAAGTCACACATCATGTGACACATGACCTCACACATTACGTACACCAATTTCTACCAATGGAATGTCTTCCTTAGGTTTTCTAAACAGATATTCTGCGAAGAAAAAAACAAGTTTAATTCGAACATTAAAAACGGTATAACGGAAACTTCTCTAAACGAGTATTTGCGGAGAATATCGAGTCAACTTGCAACTGATTGGCGAAGAACCAATCAACTGGATTCATTATGAATCCGATTATTTCCTTTCTACAAATTTACGAAAACAACTTATTTTTAGATATAATCTGAAGTCAGGATTCTTTAACTTTAAACATTTTCTGCTGATGACACATCGGACATCCTTTCCCAAATCGTAAAGTGTAAAGCTAAGTAGGCGTACGTATCCCAAAAGAAGACATTCCATTGGTAGAAATTGACATCACACGTCGTGTATTTCTACTGCTTACGCGGCGCGAAATTTACAACTTTAAAATAAGACAACAAATTATTAAAATAATAATCTATATTATAAAAAACCACGGCGAGAAAATCACGGCATAGGAATCAAATTGTTCGTATATGGACCGTGTACTACCATATAAGGAAGTATATGACACGTATTACAATATAAGGAAGTACTGTACCGTGTATTACCATATAAGGAAGTACATAGTCAATATATGGAGATTTGCGTGATTGTATTTGATATAGCCTGTCCCACAGTATTAGCTAATAGTATAAATTTCGACTTTTAGGGTAGTATTTACTTATATTCTTCTGTAAATTATCCGTTTTCATGTATAGAAGTATATTTTTGAAATACCATGGCGATTTGGAGATCTCCAGGGAGGGGGGAGGGCTTTTAGAATTTTTTTTGAACAATGAAAGTTTATCATGTAAGTAACTCATGTGCTACTAGTTGTGTTCTATTTTAGACTCTGTAATTTTAAAGGGTATGATTCAGTAAGTGTCACTTGTCACGATGCCATATATTTTGAAACTTTGGCCACCATTAACTCTATTTCTACTGGGCTTTTTAGGGCTCTGAAAATCTGGGAGGAAGGGGGGGGGGGGCTCCATAACTTTTGACAGAACCATGCCGTAGTGTTGAAATAGAAAATAGGGTTAAGTCGCATAATCACCCTATTTTGTCAAAATCTATATCAAGGTTCACTATTGGCAATTGCTGATCACACCCTGAAAATTTCAGCATTAATTGAAGTGGGTCAAATAAGCAATTATCTTATCAAAACCTGGCTAAAACTTTATGTAATCATGCAGAAAAGCGATGAAGTTTGGCTGCCACACAGTTAGCATAAAAAATACAAAACTTTTATCACTTGTATCCCCACTATTAGTTGTCTTTAAAGAATTAAATTTTCAGAATGTGTTACTGACATTACAGGCTTTCATGTTATTTATTTGAAATTTTGACCAAAATAGGGTGATTATGTAACCTAGTATATTAAGCTCTATTTTTTCTTTTTCTTTCTTTCTCTTTCTCCCAATGTTGATATTTTATATCTCAAACGACAGATTATAACGTAAAGAAAGAAAATGAATGAAGGAAGCAAAAGAGAAGGGAATCCTTGGCTACTGATTATGTGGCTTTAAGCTAAAAAGACCGAAACAAACAGAACAATGGCAAAGTACTATTTTCTTTATTTAGCAAAATGTGAAATTTAAATAACGAAAATGATCCAATTAACAACGCCCTGGGCATTAGTTAAACTTTTTAAGACTTAGAACGGGCGTTAAAATGGGGGCGTTATTTTTTTAAATTGGACCTATACTTTGCACTAAATCTTATGTGTCGTTGATTTTTCTATCTACATTAGAATCTGAATCAAAGATTTCGTCCTCGCAGATGATTTTTTTATATGTTATAGAGGATAAAATTGCGCTTCTTTTGATACCAAAAAACCTGCCCAAACAATTTGTTTAAGGTTTTGGGGGTTAATTCGATCTGACTAATTAATTAAAACGTTAATCTAATTTTTCACATCTTAGAGGGGCGTTAATTGAAACAGGGCGTTAATCTGGACGTTAATTGGAACATTTACGGTTAACATTTTAGAGATCCTCAAGCCTCTCAAATAAAATATGACACAAATTATCAGATTTTGAGGCTTTCTGTCTTATAGTTAAAATTTCATATTTTTGCTCAAATTCCACTTTGTCTCTTCCACATTTTTGAGGGGGATTTTTGAAACGCCTAAGTTCCTAAGTAACGCCCAAGTTCCTGAGTAAGG
>JAULBZ010008903.1:0-10392 GCA_032360805.1 Neoturris breviconis | reverse complement strand
ACTTAGCGTCATTTAATACCTTAATTGATGGGTTACCTAAACTCTTTGGTGGCACAGCTATTCATCGTGCCTTAGCAGCAGCTAGAGACTTGTATATCGGACCTGGATGTGGCAGAGAAAATGAGATCCGAATAGTATTATTTTTAACAGATGGATACGAAAATATTGATTTTAATGATGCAGCAAATATAGTCATTGAAAATCAATTAAGAAGTGAAGCTCTTATTTATGTGGGAGCCGTCGGTCCAGACCCTAGACCAGCTGACCTAGAGAGAATCGTAGGAGATCCAACTCTCATTCAGTACAGTGCTACATTTTTGGCATTATCGGAATTAGATGCAGCTTTCATTGCTCCAGAATTACAGAACCGCGTATGTGCTCGTAAGTATCATATATTTAAATATTTATGGAATTAAATTGGGTATCTTCATCAAATTTCTACGAACATTTCTTTCTTATTTCCTTGAATTTTGTAAAATGACATGATTTCACTTTAGTTACTGGCGTATGGGGTGAATGGTCTGTTTATGGTTCATGTTCAATTAGCTGTGGTGGAGCAGGTTCACAAAGTAGAACTCGAGTGTGCATGAATCCTCTTGATCCAACTGAAGTTCAATTCGATTGTCCTGGCTTAGCAGAAGAGTTTCAGTCATGTAATACATTAGACTGTCAAGGTATGTTTCGATTTAAATTAGACATTGTTAAGTAGTACAGATCTTTGAAAAGGTAAGTTAGGAATCAACACAAAACTTAAATGAGTACTGAGAACAGTAGTTTTTCAATGATTTTCAATAAATTCCAACAAAAGTAGACAGCCAACTCATATATACTAATCTATGTTATTATGTCAATAAATCCTATTTCTGTTTATTCTTCTGCACACCAAGGATAACTTATCATGTGTTACTAAAATGAGACGCTGATAATCAGTGGTCGAAACAAATTTGTTCGCGCAAATTCTAAATGAAGGCATTATATTAGTGGAAAGTGACTTCACCTGACAGATTATATAGTTCCTATACAGTGATTATTTGCTCTTATTTCGGCCACTCATAATCATGCATTTGTGATAGCTTTACTGAGGTTTTATCGAACAATTGCAAGTAATATAAAAATGTACAACTATTGGCAAAAACCTTGGTTTGAAATAGAACTTATAGAACATCATTGCAATCGTTCATCGAGCATACATATATGAATAAAGTCCATATTCAGCATTTTCCACGCTTTACACTGGGAAAAAAAAAATTATATTGTTAAGAAACGAATAAATTGCTGAATTATTTTGTGCAAATATTATGCAGAAAAGAATTCAGCAATAATTGTTTAACAATGAAATTAAAATTGTTCTAATGTCAACGCAGCGTGGAAAATACTGAATATGAACTTTCTTTATGCACGTATAAATATAACAATTCTCCTCAGTGGGCAAAGAGACCGGCATTGTTCTAGCTTCTTTACTGCAAAATTTGGACAGGTTAGTGTCAACTGGGTCAATGTCAAGATCTCAGCGGTATAATGTTATAGAATAAATCTGGAATTCGTAATTTATTAATTTCCTACTGACTGGATTACAGAGATCAATACTCAAAACAAACATGAATATCTCACTATTTTTATTTTCTGCATATAATCCAGTGAGCAGAAACCTGTTCAAAGTAAGCAGTACAGTCGGTAAAGCAATGTTGTCAACGTTGTTCTAGCATATTTACTACTTACTTTGAACAGTTTCACTAGGAAGTGATTCTTTATAAGAAATATGACTATTTAGGAGAACTAACTCTATGGTCATCGTTTGGTAGCTGTTCGGAATCGTGCCATTCAAATCTCAACAACCCTCCTACACAGCTCAGAACAAGACAATGTATTGGTGCTACCGGAAATGGAGATTGTAATGGTGCATTAGTAACAAATTCACAAGTCTGTAACTTCCAAGTGCCGTGTCCTGGTTAGTACCTTTAATTCAAAACGATTTCCTTTATTCTTAGAACTCTTGCAAGCACTGCATGATGTATATCTCCATAGAGATTGGTTTTCATTAGGCGGAACATTCGGCGCGGAATATATCGGATTTATGGTATTAATTCTTAGAGATACAAGACTTAGTATGTTATTACTATAGAACACCTTCAATTCCATATTTTTTTTATCAACAGGAGCTTGGGGAGAATGGAGTGCTTATGGAGATTGTTCAGAAACATGTCAATCAGATATTAATAACTCTCCGTTCCAAACCAGAACTCGTATATGTTCAGGAGGACCCTTTAGTGCAGGTTGTACTGGAGATTCTACGCAAATTCGAGATTGTAATGGAGGAGTTTCTTGTCCAGGTAAAACGTCTTTCAAACGTATAACGGTATATATAGTTCATTTACAGAAGTAAATTAGCGAGATTCCCCTGTGTAAGAAATTCAGGAGTTAAACAGTTGCTGCTACAATCTTGTTCTGGTTTTTATACCCAGCCGACAAAAATCTGTTCAAAGTCATCAAAATAACATTAGAACAACTTTCTTTGAACGTTATTCTAACGTTATTTTGCTGATATTGAACAGGTTTTTGCCGTCTAGGTAAGTATTTATATTAACCGCATAAGAAGGTATTAGATTGGTGAAAATCGACCTCAAACCGAAGTGGAACGTCCATTTCTACCAATAGAATGTCATCTTTTGACTTTCGCAAGTAATTTTCCACTTAAATTGATCTTTGATTTATCTTACCGGAAATGTGCTCCTTTAACCTGTATAATTTTAAGCTGTTGAATTTTAGGACAACTTAGTCAATGGTCTGGTTTCAATGCATGCTCTTCAACCTGTCAACTTGGAAATGCTGCTCCCACTTATAGTAGAACAAGACTCTGCCTGTTTTCTACATTTGGTGGGAATTGTAATGGTGCTCCACTTAGCAACACAGCTTCCTGTAATGAAGAAGTTGCCTGTCCAGGTAAGCATTCATAATGTACTTTATTTACCTGTTTCAAGATTATTTATTAGCATTCCTCACCTGTATGTTAGAACTGCATAGTCAAAATATCACACGTGAATTGTGAAAAATATTAATACATCTTCTCTTTTTTTTACTCTCTTACTAAAAGTTATACACAATGTGAAAGACTATCTAATGCGGTCCTACATATCTCTATATTCGGACTGTGTATTGCCATATATTGCAATACACAGTCCGAATACGGAGTTATACTAGACCGCAATCGGCAGTCATTCACATAGTCTGTCACAAGTAACCATATGCCAACTTATCTAACTGTATAATTAGCAAGTTTATTTTACCTTAATTATTATATTTAGGCATTTTAACCGAATGGGGTTCATGGGGAAGTTGTTCCGCTGTTTGTCAGATGGATAATAATAATATACCATTTCGATCACGTTCGCGAATGTGCGAAAACTTTAGTTTTGGTGGTAATTGTGGTGGTGCCTCCCTTACAGATAGTGGATCTTGTAATGAAGGAGTTCCATGTCCTGGTACATATTTGATTTCATTTTTCATTTTTTTTCAATTATAAGTTCGCACTTATGAACGTAGTGTCCATTCATTCGGAAAGGAAAAAATATTTCATTCGATTTCTTGATTTCACTATATCGTTCATATTTATGGATAAAGAAAATACTAAGACTTTTAAGCCTATTTGTTGTTAGAAATTAAACAATTTTCAGCCGCAAAATGTTCTTAAGACGTTCAGGTACTTAAATCTAGATGCGGTAATTGTAGGTTTGGTAGCGAAGACAGTTTACATGCGAACGCATTGAAAACAGATTGACTTCTCTTTAGAAAACATTTTCAGATGAAATACCGTATTTCCTCGAATTATTTTGAATTACGGGACACTGTATCAATTTTGCTAGTTTCTTTATTTATTGTTTCTAGGTGCATGGTCTGAATGGGGTAATTACGGAGCTTGTACAGAGACTTGTCAATCAAATGTCAACCAAGCTCCAACTCAATTTAGATCTCGTACGTGTGATGGAGGATCGCCTGGTACGCAATGTCCTGGATCTTCAATAGACACTCGAGATTGCAACGCAGCAGTAACTTGTCAAGGTTTGTTTATGATTCTTAAGCGGCGTTTACAAGCTACGATTTTTAATTACGATTCGGTACTCTACTAACTGCCATTATGGAAAATCGGTTACGATTTTGAAAAATCTGTAAACGATTAACAGATTTTTGCAGTGTCGTACACACGATGTCTAGACCATAATCAGTAAAGTATCAAATCGGCCCGATTAATCGTAGCGTGTAAACACCGCTTAATATGTCAATTTCTACCAAGGGAATGCCTCTTTTTGGCTTTCGCATGGGATTTTCCGCCTAAATCGACCATTAGCTCTAACTCGTCAGTGCGCAGCGTGAAAGACTACTGAATATAGCTCCGTATATATCCGTATTTAGGACTGTTTATTGCCATATAATAATACACATACATATGGTAATACAATAATACATACATATGGTAATACACAATCCATTTACGGAGATACATGGGTCTATGGTCATCATCTCCCCGTAACGCCAGGAAAAGAAATAAAATAATGTGACTGTTAAATATGCAAAATATATGGCATTATGTAAAGAATCCCGTTGTAACAATATTCGTTTGTGTAGCACTATTTACCGAATCGTTTTAATAAACAGTCGAATACGGTCCTGTATACTCTCGAATAGTATCGTGTATAGTATTAAATAAATATACTAATATACTAACCATACTCCTTTTAATTGTCTCTCTAGTTTTCGCGCGTTAAAAGTGAAACATGAGCAAAAACGAGTGAAAAAGGGCGAAAAACAATATACGCGAATACACGAGACGGTATGCGGCGCGCAAACCAAAAGAAGACATTCCATTGGTAAAAATCCTAAATTTGTACCAATCGAATGTCTTAATCTTTTGCACTGTCACAATATTTGTTAGATGTTACACTCTATATGCTATCATAGGAATCTTTACTGAATAGTCTTATTCTGCTAATATATGGAAATGATATTTATTTCAGGACAAGTAACTCAATGGACTGGTTTTGGTGCATGCTCCGAAAGCTGTCAAAGTGGAAACCTTGCTCCCACTCACTCTAGAACAAGACTTTGCGTTGGTAATACATTTGGTGGAAATTGTAATGGTGCTCTACTTACCCATGTAGCAGCCTGTAATGCCGAAGTTCCTTGTCCTGGTAAGCATTCGTAGAGATTTTAGGAAACATGGAGTAGCTAATAGATATTTCCATTTCATGTTACAGGTTTGAAAGGAATTTGATATTTATTTAAAAAGCCAGTTGTCACATTTGATTGATATATGTTTCCTAACTCTACTCCCAGTGGGCGAGAACTTGTTCAAAGTCAGCAGTAAAGACGCTAAAACATCGTCAAACGACATTGTTCTAGGATCTTTACTGCGGATTTTGAACAAGTTTTTTGTTTTTTGTGCAAAAAACTCACTGTGAAAACCAAATAAAAACATTCCATTGGAAGAGATTGACATCACATAACGTGACGCCAATTTCTATCCATGGAATTTATTCTTTTGGTTTTCGCAGCGAATTATTCGCCTAGTTAAAATATTCGAACTTATTTGGTAATAGTCAGAATAAAAATAAGTTTTTTCTGATTATCCCACTCGAGTAGCAAAATAGTTCGGAGAAATTTTTAATCCTTATCCAACCGGCAATCATAATCTCAACATTTGCTTCCATTTCTGACTCTTCCGATTTGCATACTTAAACAAGCTAATTATATGATGAACAATCAATCAAAATACATAAATACACAAACCTCAGAAATAAAAAAACAAACCACAAACGGAATGAGGTACTCTCTTAACTCTTTTAAAAAAATGATTCACAAAAATCGTACCTTTAAAACTCCAATGTTCTTAGAACAGTATAAATAATTAAATTTTGGTACCCTAAGATAAGTAATAATCCCTTTCAGGGATTTAGCACGCATCTATTTAAATTGTGTGCATACCGTGAGTTCAATGCGAAGAACCATATCATTATTTCCGTAAAATTAACCTATGGTGTAACCTTTGGGAGTTTACTTTAGACAGATTTAACCCTTCTTTAGTATGGTGGAGTACCCCCGGAAATTTGTTAATTCACGGAAAGGTATTAGAAGATTCCGGGGGCAAAAAGTCACAAAAGTATGATGCAGATTTTTAAAATATGTAAGAAAATAACCTCCTGAATAATAATTTTGGTTACTTCCCAGCAAAATTTAAAAATCCAGGGGGTTCACACCATACTAATGAACGGTTAATGCAAATGCTTCTGGTTTTGATTTTGCAGGAAAAATTTATCTCAGAGATTTATCTAGTGGAATTAAGACTTAGGTCTTTTTACAAATTCGACAAATTCTCTTGACTCTAGCAGCCTAGGCTCTTAGAACAAATTCGAACATTCGTTCCGATCACCTTTCTAGTAAAGATTTAAGGTTTTTTGTCAAAGTTGAATTTCCGAATGTTTGCAAGAATTTCCCTTTTTACCAAATATATATGACCTTGATTGTACGAATGACTTGGAAGGTTAAAAATAACCCGGGAAAAATGCGGTGTATAGAGTAAACAGCGAAAACCTTGTCAAGGAGCTTGCAATTGATTGATTTCTTACGAAGAAATCGTTTCCGTATAAAGGACTACTTTGCCAACACGTGCCAGTTTTAACGTAAAAAAAAGACGTTGTTTTGACGTTCTGGCTTCAAAACAATATCTCTTTTACGTTGAAATACGCCACGTGCCTTTACGTCTTTCTAAAAAAAAGATTCGTCATTGATCCTATGCTATCAATACTTGATAACATTAGTATTTTAATATTCAATACTCATTTATCCAACGGCACCGTGTTTGCTCAGTACGGATGTATCCAACGGCACCGTGTTTGCTCAGTACGGATGTATCCAACGGCACCGTGTTTGCTCGGTGCGGATGTATCTAACGGCACCGTGTTTGCTCAGTACGGATGTATCCAACGGCACCGTGTTTGCTCAGTACGGATGTATCCAGTACCGTATTTGTTTGTTTTTCACACGATGTACAACCAATAAAATAAATAAATATATTTTTTACCATTATTTCCAAACTTTCCAAATGCGTGTCTCTAAAAACGTGAAGGTTATGAAACAGAGAAATATATTTCTTATATCCTGCTAAAATAGATGTTCAATTTCAATTTCTTGTTTTCGCAGCTGCAAATGATTCAATCTTAAAAATAATGAAAAATATTAACGAGTATAGAATATTCGTTTCACAACAATCTTATTCGAAAGTGTAAATTTGAACACTTGAACCATGGAACAATTGTTTTAAAAACTGTTTTATAGATTATATTGCGCTATACTTAATTTCATTCCTAATATATGCTAATATATGCTAACCCAGGCGCGTAGGAGCTAAGAGTGGGTGTAGAAAGGTGTTTTTGTCATAGTATTAGCATACATAGCAATCAGTTCCTTTCTAGAAAACAGTTCGCTATAATGAGGTGTTCCGTATAAAAGATCGAAAGATGTTTACCATTGACATTTGACTTCAGTATTAATTCTGTAAAGTTTTTGCTCTCGGGTATACACTTTTGTTTATAAGAAAATTAAAGTCCCTTAAAGTTGCTTGGGGTAAACTGAAATTCAACCCCCCTTCCTACACTTTTTTACATAACTTTTGAATGAATGGCTTATACGACTAGAAATATTAGCACTTTCATATAATTTATGTATAAATTATATTTTCTTGGTAACTAGGGATAATTTCTACCTAGTAACCAAATCTTTGACAGGTGGTAAAAAAAAATTCCACAATTTTTTTTTTCTTCTTCTTAATTTTGCTTGAAGAACGTTTTGACCAATTATGGTGACCAAAGATTTTTTCACCTAAAAAGTTTTTTTTCAGAAGCTGTTTAGACTTGATGACGTCATCCTAATTAACGACCACGAGAAGTAAAAGAAGACTTATCTTAGAGATTTATCGAATTTAGAATAAATTCGAATTTTCGTGCCTTTCGCCTTGCCAATCAAAATTTTAAACTATTTCTCCAAGGTGAAATTTCGTGAAATTTTGTCTCTGGGTAACATAATGTACTACATTCTTGTAGCGTTGTTCTTGTTCTTCGTCAGTTTTTGTTCGGTTCTGGTCGTTAATTAATGGGTACATTATAATAACAAGCTGATTTAATATAATAAACGTTTTCCGAAATGACGTATGACGCATAATTATGACGTCGATCCTAAATTTAACTTTATTTTCAGACGTTCTAATATTACGATACGCCTTAAGCGAGTTTTTCTACTTCGTAGTATTGTTTACACCCCACCCATTGACCACCCTGCTCCGCTGCTTTCCGACCCTTCAATGTCGGCTCTTCCTATCATTGCGAAGCAAAATTTACCAAGCGTTGGATTGTTCACCCACTAATAGGGAACGCGAGCTGGCTTTAGACTGTCGCGAAAGGTTAGTTTTACCCTACCGTTGAAACTTTGTTCCTGTGACCTAGTGTCCTGCCATGTTATTTTACTAAGGTCATTTTTCAAGTGTCCTGCCATGTTATCTGACTTGCAATATTATTTCACTTTGAACATCAGTATCCTACGTGTTCCGTGTAGTGTCCTGCAATGTTATTTCGCTTTGACGATTTTTTCATTGTCATGCTATGTTAATTGACTTGAACTATTTAAGTGTCCTACCATGTTAGTGTCCTGATATGTTATTTTACTAAGGCCTTTTTTCAACAGCCTGCCATGTTATGTGTCTCGCAATATTATTTCACTTTGAACTATTTTAGTATCCCACGTTTTAATGTAGTATCCTGCAATGTTATTTCTCGGCCATGTTTTTAGTGTTCTGCCATGTTATCTGACTTGCAATATTATTTCACTTTGAACTTCAGTATACTACGTCTTCCATGTAGTGTACTGTCATGTCATTATACTCTGGCTATTTTTTTAGCGTCCTGCCACGAAATTTTACCTGGGCTGTTTTTTTAGTATCCTGTCATGTAATTTTACTTGAGCCATTTTTTTAGTGTTCTGCCATGTTGTTTGACTTGAACTATTTCAGTGTCCTACCATGTTAGTGTCCTGATATGTTATTTTACTAAGGTTTTTTTCCAAGTGTCCTGCCATGTTATCTGACTCGCAATATTATTTCACTTTGAACTATTTTAGTATCCTACGTTTTAATGTAGTATCCTGCAATGTTATTTCTCAGCCATTTTGTTAGTGTCCTGCTGCCATGTTATCTGACTGGCAATATTATCTCACTTTGAACTTCAGTATCCTACGACTTCCGCGTAGTGTTCTGCCGTGTAATTTTACTGATCATTTTTTGATATATAAAAGTCATTGCGCATGTTTGAACTCATCCGAAAACGAGATCGGAGAGCACTGGCAGTATGTACCCACTCCCAATGCTAATGCCTGGACACTTTGCAATGAGAGATGATCTATCCGATCGCCGATAGAGGTGGCTAAATGGGGTCTCACTTTACTTGTGGTAAAGTTGAACAGATAAATCCGTGCGGCACAAGCAATGATAAAAAAGCAATTTAAAGATTCCAACAGCTCCTTTGGAGCTAATTAAAGAATGTGCCAAATGGGAGGTAACCTCAAAAGCAATGTTATTTCACTTCGGTCATTTTTTTAGTGCCCTGCCATGTTATTTGACTTGCAATATTATTTAACTTTGAACTTCAGTATCCTACGTTTTCCGTGTAGTGTCCTGACAAGGTTATTTTACTTTGGCCATTTTTTCATTGTCCTGCAATGTTATTTGACTTGAACTATTTTAGTGTCCTACCATGTTAGTGTCCTGATATGTTATTTTACTAAGGCCTTTTTACAAGTGCCATGTTATCTGACTTGCAATATTATTTCACTTTGAAGTTTTTTAGTATCCTACGTTTTCAATGGCTATTGAGAAACAAATGCATAATAAATACACTGATCATAAAACATTAAACCGCAAACAAAGCTTATGTGTTGGTGATAATGACAATGTTAAATCTATTAATTCTACAAAAGAACAGAAAAGTGTTACCAAAAATATAATTAACGTTGATGATCGTAAACATGTTATCGTTTGTGGAGATAACATCTTAAATGGCATAGACCCCAAATTATCTTGAACATTGGAACAAACGATCTGACAAATGATGCTTTAAATACTGTGGAAAATGTACATAAGATTGTTAATGACATTAAAATAAATAGTCCCGTTACGGAAATCGTTTTATCTGATGTCTGCATACGGGATGATAAACCATTAATGCAACAAAAAGTTTATGATCTAAACAAAGCTTTATACGGTTTTTGCAATGCAAATAATATACGATGCATAAAAAACGATAACATTGAAACTAGCTGCCTGTCAAAGAAAAAGTTACATTTGAACAAGAAAGG
>JAULBZ010008902.1:0-10392 GCA_032360805.1 Neoturris breviconis | reverse complement strand
AGTCAAATCTTCAGAATATGTTCTCAGCAATATGAACTTTCATCTTGACTATAGAAGGAAAAAATTGAAAAAAAAAATCTGAGGGTGATTTTGTACCTTTAATAAAAAAGTTTCCGAAAAAATATCCAAATTTGCATAATGGATTCTTATACATAGACACATTTGCTCGCATTAACGTTCTGCAATCTGTACATATTTTTTATAAATATAGGAGTTAGATTTTATTTTAGACTTCAACGATGAAACACGTGTCTATGTTGTGTCTGCATAAAATAGTCTGAATCCAAAATAACAAGATATGTCAGGGGGTAAAACCTAAACAACATTGAATTATTATTTTTCGAAAATCACACATAACATATAATTTGAAAGGAAATTTATTTCCTATTGAATGGTGCAAATATCTTCTTAAATATTTTGATAAATTTCCCTAAATGACCAAATTTGGGCAAAGAGCATTTCATAAGGAGGTTGTACAAGTGATAACATTACAAAAAGTGATGATGTCAGCGAAAGATAAGTTATGTCAAATTGTTCCTTTATCATGAACGAGTAGCATAAAGTTTTCATGACTTTAGCATTTGTGGTTTGGGATACCCTGCACCCACACACGAGTTTTCCTGCCCCTATTAGGGTCAAACTCGTGCTGACGAAAGCAATACGAATGTTTACTTTTTAAAATTTATTATTAGTAATATAGTACTATACAATATAGACCTTCACTTGTTTAGCTCGATCTACGCACAAATGTAACATTTTCCGTTACGAGTCTCGCTTCTCTCTCGGTTCGTAAAATCAAAAACAAAGGATTAAACCAATCTGCTTTATCGATTTCTTCGGTTATTGTCGGTATTTGTTTGAACATTAGTGCGCATGCGATGTAGTTCTAAAAATCCTGTGATTTTTTTGAACTTAAAATGTGACGTTTGTGCCTAGGCCGAGATACATCAAGGTCTATTCACGTAAGCTAATAAAAATGTGACGTCAACGTCAAAATATCATTTTCACACCCACGTAGCTACCGATATAAGAAGGCTTGAAATCATAATAAAATACAGCTTAAGATTCTCATATATTTTGCTTATACATATATTATGTTTGACACTACCTACGTCAATAGATAACAACAAACCATCCCTTTCATCACGTCATATATTTAATATCACAGCACAAGGTTATCGCTTTCACTTTAATAATAATTTGATATGTTTGCACATAGTTGTGATATAACGGAGAATATACACCGATGGAGAGGTATCAAGGACCGTATTCAATAGTCTTTAATATTGTGCCAATTACATTTCTATAGTCACGATGACGTCATTTTAAAGATGACATTCCATTGGTAGAAATCGATATAACACATGATGTTGGGTTAATTTTTACCAATGGAATGTTTTCTTTTGGCTTTCACGGTGAATTTGCCGGCTCGTGGAAATCAAAATATCTGCTTAAGTAACAATAACAAATTATCTCCCTAATAAAATGTGTAGGTGATGGCATATATTTGCAAGCTATCTATAAATGAAATGGATCATATCGTGTACGAAACAGTTAAGACACAAAGAAGTGGACGATTTATCAATCAAAGATGAGGAACACACTAGTAGTTGCTTTGCTATGCTTGTGTTTATTAATGGGTAAGTGTAAGCTATTAGTTGTCAACACAGTAAATACACATCGCGTAATGACAATTTCTACCAATGGAATATCTGGTTTTCTAGTGAATAATCCATCTGGCGGAAAATCGACTTTACTGATTTTCTAAGTGGGCAAAAACTTGTTCAAAATCCACAAGAAAGACGCTAGAACAACTTCACTGTGAACTAAAACAATTTTTTCAACTAACAGAGTCCTATCAGAACAGGCTTGATAAACACAACTACCTGTGTCTTGATGAACCAGTTGCTATGTTTTGATGGGCCAACTGCAGATAGAGTGGATATTGGCTCACGTAATTTAAATTCGTCAATATACTTTCCCGTTTTAGCGAATGGTGAAAAGAAGGGTAATGATTGTAGAGATGATGAAAATGTGTTAGATTGTATATTCAGGATGAATCAAGTTAATGGTAAGAGTTATTAACTTCTTCCATTGTTATGTTGTCATGGCAGTGAGAAATAAGTACCACTCCCAGAAACTCGCAATATCTTGATCTAATTTCAAACCTATTTCTTTAACCAATCAAGACAATTGTAAACTCTTATGTTGATTTTAATAGACGAAAAATTCGCCGCGATAGACGTCATTTTCCACCAAGTGTTTTTACCTATGCTTTTGCAACGAATTTTTCGCACATTGGAAAAACTATAATTACATAACATATATGATTAGTCGTATGTACAGTATTTTGATGACGTGGATTCGACGTTAAATTGTTTGCCTAATTAGTCAAGACACTTTATTTATAATTTTATTCTTTTCATGTTTAGAAGAGGAAGATTCATACTCTAATAAGATACGTAAGTAGTATACAGTAAATGCTCTGATTAACGCCAAGCGCGTTTATTAAATTCAACTTTTTGACTGGGCGCTTATAGGAGAAGAGAGGGGCGTTTATTCGAAAGATGCGTTTATTTAAATGAGCTCTTAATACAACATGACTTTTTTACATTCCACTGTTATAAAAAGTTATCTTCTTCGTCAATGACCACTCCATTTGATTCCAATTCAACGTCACTTTCAGTTATATGTTCAAATGGATCATACTCTAGTTTGTTTAGAATGACCATTTGTGTTTCTAATCGATATCGTCCCTCATGACAGGATCTGATTTCCATGTATTTCTAATAAGCGCCCAATTTTCAAAACTCAATAACCGCCCTCCCGCTTATTTGCTACTGACTGCAGAGTATGGAAATTTAAAAATTAAAAAAGACAAAAATATATTTTTTTTAGGCGTAGAGTTACTTGAAGGTGATATTGTCGCGACACCGAAATTAAAAGCACAGATTGGTGAAATGAAGGCTCGCGAAGGTGCTGGAATGAGTGCATACGATGCGATAAGCAATGGTGCATGGCCAAAAGCAACTGTTCCTTATACATACGCAGCCGGCTTCGGTGAGTATAATAATTCCTATAAGAAATATGATCGATAACTTTGAAAGCAGTTGTTATTATAAAAACGAGAATTTACCTCTCAATAAAACTCGGAGTATACGGAGGTGATCCTTTTTTTGCTACCGCTTTGTTTTTATAAGAACACGGAAAATCTGATCGTGAGTGGTTGTTCTTAAAATGTCACTTTATTTTTTAGTATTCGTAGGCTGAAATGTGCTGAATGTATTTCGTTTTTTTTTTAATTTTTCTTTCAATCACTTTCATTTAAAATAGCTGGAAATATTGCTACTAGTAACACAATTAAATAGTATCGTTAAGATTCCAGACATCTATGATAACAAATAAGAGACTTGGAAGAAAATATTTTCTGTCAATTATGACGTCATATCACTTAGGAACAATAGTTGGGCCAAGAATGTAGTAAAATGGCCGGAACTCAGGTCTGGAACTTCCTTAACCATGAATATGACCTCAGAATGATAGCACTGCAAGTACTGTATATGAAACAAAGCTCGCCCTGGTATGACCTATATCCAGTATTGCAGAATCGGCTTTTCTGTGTTAATTTTGATGACGTCATAAGTACAAAATGCTGATTGTGCAGATTTGAGAATATCATATTACTAGAGCGAGCTCTGTTTCATATACAGTACTTTCAGTAGTATCATTCTGAGATAAAAACCCATGGCTAAGAAAATTCCAGATCTGAGCCCCAGCCGTTTTACTACATTTTCGGCCCAAATAGTGTCCCCAAGTGATATGACGTCATAATTGATCAAAATAAATTATAATGTTTTTTGCTTCAAATTTTCTTATTTATTATCATAGATGTCTAAAAACTTAATGATACGAGCTAATTGCGTTATTTGTATGAATATTTCCAGCTATTTATTTTACCAATAAAGAAACCCAGTAGTAGTTCTCATATATCGTAAAAATATCTGAGATTATTGCAATCTAAGATTTTTACGATATATGTGAAACAGTGTTTCTTATTACGTCTTTAGTTGTTCCAAATATAGTTTCATTAACCCCAGAATTGTTTGATAATGAACAAAGTTTATGTAATAAATCCGTCATCTTCGTTTTGAGTTTCAAAAATCTTTAAACATTGACGCTCAAAACTTCAAAGTCAGAAATAATTCGAATGTCACCGGTAAAGTACTTGTCATATAAATAGCATAATATTTACATATTTTCTTTCAGCCTATAAAAATGTGGTAGAGCAAGCTATTCAAGAGTATAATGCTAAAACGTGTATACGGTTTGTAAAATACACTGCTGCAAGAGCAAGAGCTGCTGGTGGCTATGTAGAATTCATGCACGGAGGAGGGTAATTTACCTATATCTATCTTTTTTTCTATAATTCTATCTATTTATTATATTTATTATTTACGAAACCAATAGTAATATATAATTTATAGTGCATACTCAGTGGGTAAAAACTTGACGCTAGAACAAAGGATATCCTTTGTCCTAGCGTCAAGTTTTTGCCTACTGGGTATGCACTATAAAATATAAATTACTATTGGTTATATACTATTATTAAATTACATATATATTGTTTAAACAGGTGTTATTCAATGATTGGACGACAAAGAGGAAAGCAACAAATTTCTTTAGGCCGTGGATGTGGACACAAAGGCACTGCAATTCATGAGATGATGCATGCGTTGGGTTTCTTCCATGAACAAAGTAGAAGAGACAGAGATCAGCACATTACAATCTACTGGAACAATATTAGAAAAGGTTAAAATAATACTCTTACCCAAATGAGCAAAAACTTGTTCAAAGTCCAGTAAAATGCGATTCTAACTTCTTTACTGCAGATTTTGAACAAGTTATTGCTCACTTGGTAGTCTGTCGGCACTCTTAACTTCTAATCAACATCAAAAAGAGACAGTAGTTGATGTATTCCCGTCAAAATGATGTCTTTTTGAAGTCGATGAGATAATGCATGTCAACTTATAAAAGAATGTTTAAAGATTCTTCATGATCTAATTTCAGCCATGTGGTACAATTTCCAAAAGTACAGATCAGGTGAAGCAGCAACATTAGGGGAACCTTATGACACGCAATCAGTGATGCACTATGGGAAGTAAGTAATTTACTTTACTTTTAATTGTCTTCAAGCACACCAAGGTGATGTGGGCGGTGATGGTGGTGTAGATGATGTGGGTGGTGAGGGTGATTTAAGTGATGTGGGTGATGATGGTGGTGTGGATGATGTGGGTGGTTAGGGTGATGTAAGTGATGTGGGCGGTGAGGGTGGTGAGGATGATGTGGGTAGTAAGGGTGTTGTGGATGGTGAGGATAGGATGATGTGATTGGTAATGTATGTATGGCGTATAGTATTAAAATAAATGATACTTTGACCGCGATTTTCTGTATTCTCTATTGCCCCAAACATTCCTTCAGTCATGCCACTATTTTGTTTGGTTGGTTCAAGGGGAAATAATCATTTTGGAAGATGTAAGGGGATTTTAGCAGCAATGATGAATTAGTTAGTTACCATGCGTTTATAGATTGAACATTTCATCAAGAGTGTTCTATAATATCTAACTATACGCGTATTTTTTTTGATAAGAAACTTACGATTTCAACGAGAACTAGTTTTTCTTAAAACCAAGTTTCTTATTTGTTTCTTAAATTATCAAAGTGGAAACTGTGTGTACTGCTAAAAAACATAAATTCTTAACAAAAGATACAAAATAAAATGGTCTGTTTAACGTATTCTGTTTTTTGACAACTAAAGAACTGTTTTTGGTGTAAATAAGAGACATAGCTACATCTGCTTTAGAAATTAAAATCTCGAAACAAAGATCTTACCGCTTGCAAATCTCAGTTATGTGTTTCTTATTTTTTTGACCTTACTTAGAACTGTTTCTTATGAAGCTGTTTCTTATATAAAAAATACGTGTATCGGACTACACACTTTACATACAGCCCAGGGGGTACACGACGTCGTAACAATGTAAAAACGTCGTCGCTACGTCGTTTTGATGTTGTTACGATGTCGTGTGCAGGCATAGATATGTGCAACTCTTAATGTTCGAACATTCCAGAAATTTTATTTCAACAACACATGCACATGCGCACTCAATGGAATACCGACTGAATAAATCTACCAAGCTGATTACATTAATTTTATGTTTATGTTTTGGAGGTAGAGAAATTCATACCGAGAATCTATCAAGTGCCCAGGCTAAATAATCCAAGTTATATCGTAGGCTAGTGTCATTTTATTTGACCACTATTAGTGAACAGTCAAAACCCCTTCAAACTTAGTTTAAAAATGTTTATTCATTATAGATATGCCTTCAGTACTAATGGTCGGCAGACAATTGTACCCAAAAAAGGGGGAAGTCTTGGTAATAGAGCAGGTTTGAGCACAATTGACGTCAGACAATTGAAAAAATACTATAAATGTGGAGGGACAACAACAAAACCAGAAAAAAAAAGTAATAACTTATATTTGATATTATCAAAGTGTGAAAGACTACACGACATCGGATAAAAGTCGAAACTATGTCGAAACAACGTCACGATGTCATTTCAACATCGTTTCGTTATTGATCCGCCCGTATGCTAACTATCCCTTAGGCTCGTGACGTTTTTTCAACTTAAAAAGACGTTGTTTTAACGTTAGTCTTACACGCTGTGTGCCCGCCAACGGAATGCGACGTCGTTTTGATAATATTGCAACGTTGTTCCGACGTCGTGTACCCACTGAGTATATATGTTTGCAAAATCTGCTACATTATAACCTATGTTGCTAGCGTAGAATCTACATAATCTACATAATGATATTAAAATGTCATTTATATATAAAGACATGAATGATTTCTGCTGGCACTATTGCATCGTTATGGGGAAGGGGGATAAAATACGGTCAGCAAACGAAAATAAGGTATGCATAGAATCTATTCATGAAACAATAAAAACGAGACGTTGCTCAAAGTAAAAATTGTTGCTATGCAACACCATCCATTCTGTACTGTGACTGGAGCCATTACATTGGTTGAAGGTGACATCACCTGCCACTGCACAAAAATGAAGTTATTGCATTGCAACAAGTTCTACTTTGAACAACAAACACAAAGTTTTCATTATTTTGTGAAACCACCTATAAAGTACTTTAAATTACTTTATTTAGAATGTCCAGATAGTTATCCTTTTTGCGGAGACTTGAAAAACTTTTGTACAAACACATGGGTCATCGCAAACTGCAAAAAATCATGCAACAAGTGCACAAAACCAACCAACTGTACGGAATCAAATAAGAATTGTAAGTACTGGGCTAATAAACGCTACTGCACCGGAGGTAGTTGGGTTGCATGGATGAAGACAAACTGTAAAGTATCATGCAGAGTTTGTTAAAGATTGGAAAAATAAGAAAGAAAGAAAAAAAGGAAGAACCCTCAGTGAGATCAACAAATTAGTGGTATACTGTAAAATATCGAATTAGGGCACAGCTTGCTTATTATAATTTTCTGGCTTTTTTGAGGTGTGTATATTCAAAGGATATGGTTTTATGGGGCGCGTCTATTCAAAGGATGCAGTTTTATGTTGTTTGTGGAGTTATAATAGATGTCAACATTTTGACGACGAGTGACCAACTATTTAATAGAATATGAAGCTGCAGCTGAAATTAAATAAATAAATACCCTAAATTAAAACTTAAACAGAAAAAGGATACTTTGATTTCAAGCTACTTATACGAGTAAAAGGTGTGCCATTCAATAAAGTTAATTTTGTCAGGTTAACGCCAGCATCGTTCTTGTTGAAGTGGCATAAATGGTGGGCTCAAAAAATTAAAAATTTGGACCGGCCTTAACTCACCTCAGATCTGCTTATAGGAAGGAGTGCGCTAATTTGGTATTTTACTTTTTGTGATTTAAGTGAAATTTGACCTAGAAAATGTGATATGAGCTAGAAAATGTATGATCTAGATATATAAGAAAAGATGTTATATAATTTATTCCGATGTTCTCTTTCCATTCAATGATCTTTTAAAGCCTTATTTGCGCTGAATCAAACGTACAAGACTACCGAATAAGGTATCAGATATCTACCGATTGTGTATTACCCGTATAGGCGGACTGTGTTTGTCATATATACTGATGTGATTTTGTACCGATTGTGTATTACCTGTATAAACTCGTGTGTGCCATATATACTGATGTGATTTTGTACCGTAGTACCCGTCGACATCAGTTAACGTTGACAAATGTAGTAACACCCGTGGACATCTGTGATAAACGTTGAAAAATGTAGTAGCTAGCACAGTGCTGATTACAAATATGTTATTCATTCTTCAAAATTCGGACTAAAAATATATTTTTGGCCCAATTTAGGCACATAATAAAAGTGCTTTGTTTCTGATGAAAATTGATATGCAACCAAATTTGATATGTCTGGTTTCCAATTTAGGCCAAATATTGAAAGTACTTTATTTTTTATAAACATTGGCTTGCGACCAAATTTGATAGTGCTGATTTCAAATCTGTCAATCATTTTTTTCAACCGGATAAAAATACCCTTTTTGGCCCAATTTAGGCCAAATATCAAAATTGCTTTGTTTTTGAAGAGAATTGGTAGGTGACCATTTATTTTTTTAAATTCGGACCGAAACTACGCTTTAGGGTCAATTTAAGCCAAATAATAAAAGTAAATGAGACTCAAAAGTCCTGAGTCCAAAAGCAAATAATATGTAATTATTATAATTATTTTTCTTACGATTTTTTAAATGATGATTTCGTAATTACTTGTCTAAATAGAAAGAGTCATGTGTCATTGTTATTTAGCAATACTTAGTGGAGTTTATTGGTTGGTTCTTCTATTATTTTCATTCTTGAAGTAGTGTTATAGGAATATAATACCCCTATTATGCCTAGGGCAGGCCATCATGACCTCTCATTGTTTTAAAAATACCGGTGTTGACTAAAATATTGGGTGAATTATTCTTAATATGACATATTTCTGCTATTTAATTTATATAAAAATATAAAGAAGCTATTGTACCAAAACATTATACTCACAGAAAATAGGAATTCCATTCCCAATATAACCTATGACGTCATAATTACGAAACAATAGGGCACCAGCTAGTTACGATTATGGTAATATTTGGGGTAAGTACCTTTGGGGTAAATATTTCTCATTTCCGTTATATGCCTTCATCAACCGATTCCGTCCTTGTTCCCCACCTCCACGACTGCAATATGATGCTTCCAGCTTCTTCCGAAAGTCCTGACATTTTATAACGTCTGCCAATAAGGTTTGGATAGATCTGAGGGGAATACTTACCATCATGTTGGTGAGTGCAGGGTACCAAGCCTGTATTGTCCACATTGGGGCTATCTACTTTGTTTTGTTGGATTTTGCGGAATACATTTTGGATTACACTAAATGAAGGAAAGCAATATGGAAAATATTCCTTCCAATCTAGAGTAAATGAATCTATTGCATAACAGTAAGGGACAGGTTTCTAAGACGCTTATTTAAGTAGTTTATTGTTAAGTCTAGATGAAAACATATCAATATTTGGCTCACGAAAATATTTTATAATTTTATCGAAGATTGACTTTGCTAAAATCCACTCCATAGAGTCTAGAAGCCTGAGGACGTCGTGTGCCTGCTGAAAAAGAACGACACAAATAAAATCAGACAGGTTTAACTAAGGTTAACGAGTAATGATATGCGCTGGAGGGGAATTTGACATTTCATCATAGAAAGTGAATTCAAAAGTGGATACGAGTTCTATTAGAAAATTCGCACCAGTTATGATAAGGTAAAGTTTCACTGGTCTGAGTACCAAGCTTGTTTCCAGCGCTTTATGACCTGTTATTACCACTCAGTTCAACTATCCATATAGTCAGCTATGGAATTTCTTTTTTTGCAATGCTATGATATGAGGAAATTAAATGCAAATTGAAAAAAGGCCTAGGAACGAAGTTTGTATCTACCTGTTACATGGAAGTTATTCGAAATTTTAATTTTCATTATTTGGCACAATACAATACACAATTGACGCCGAAACGACGTTGTTTTGACGTTTAGACATCAAAACGACGCGTATTTCCGATGCTGATTAGACGTCGAGTGCATGAGCGTAAATTCATCTTCGTAATCACATTGGAATTAGAAAGAGTATCAACAACTATCACTAATCATTATTTTTTTGCTTCAAAAGACAAAATCTGTAAAATCTGTCCCTAAACATTTTAAGAGAATCCAGTTAGAAGTCACAAATACTAGCCTGATCTACAGACAATGATCGATCCTCTCTCTTAGTCTGTTTACTTCTGCAGTTAATGTAATACATTGACA
>JAULBZ010008901.1:0-10393 GCA_032360805.1 Neoturris breviconis | reverse complement strand
AAATAATCACTGTGGATGAGTGAGCCTGAAGCTATGCTCAAAAACACTCCTCCACAATAATTATTTACTCTTTGACCACTGGGGTGCTATTTTAGCTTATTTTAGTTCTTGTTAAAAGGTTGCATATCTATAAAATTTTCACCTTTATTGCAGTATGAAATTAACAACATAGGTTTAGTGTTGCAAGCCTCAAATTTACTGTCGTATATCACCTGTGGAGTAGTGTTTTCTTAAATAGTCTCAGCTTTGATTCTGAAAACTATACTGAAAATACTCCTCCACAGGTGATATCCGATAGTTATTCTGAGGCTTGACATTTAAATATCATCATCAAATTAATGTTGTGATGTTACATTGACATTCTAAAATTGGTATGATGCTTATTGTGATTACATTAACGTTTTGTTAAAATTTATTTTTCTTTGTCAAGGTTATGGTGTTACAATTGGCTCATTATATTCAATCATTTCTTCATCAATATAATGTTCCAAATTTGTCGTTCTTTGAGCAAATGCTCGTTAATCAACAAAAGCAGGAAGAAATTATGATCAAAGAACAACAGCAAGAGCGGGATGCTAAATTTGCAGAAGATCGGGAACATGACCAAGATGTGGTAATTGTCTTTTGTTCCAAAATCCAAAATGCATTTAAATCTGTCAATCAAGGCTAATACTGGTGCTCTATTTGTTCAATGAAATAACTGTTTAAATAAAAGTGAGAATCTCCACCACATAGATTTTGGCAATATTTTGTATACTTAAGGAAAGGGAAATTATCATGTTCATGCACTACATGCAAGTATTGACTACTTTAAAGGCACGTTTTATTATACCGTAGCAGAAATATTTTAGTTGCTATTTGTCTGTGTATTGATCTTAGTACTAGGTGATGGTGTAAACTACATTATTATATTTCAGATTAGGCAAGTGAAAGAAGAACTATCAAAGAGAGAAAAAGTTTACAGACAAGAAAAAAGAAAACGTCAGGTATGTTGTCCAAGCCTTAAAATAACTGACAGGCAGCGCCTGTGGATGAGCGTATTTAAGTATTTAACTTGCAGCTGAAAACTGTACTCAACTAGTGTCATATCCAGGACTTTTTTGGGCATACCTGTTTTAAACATCAACCTTCATTTGGGCACATTAAAATAGTAAAAGATACCTTTGGCTCTATTTGATGGTTTATTTGAATGGATACCAGAATTGAGAGATGATGTAATTTAGTATCATAAAAAGGAGAATGAAAAACATATTTTGTTCAATAATTTGGGATCCCATACCTGTACACCGGTATCAAAATTGATATGTCCCTGTCACTATACACTCCTCTACAGGTGATGTCTAGTGAGTTATTTTGATTCTTGGTAATCGGTTTTACTGGCATTGTATTTATAAAGGGACTGTCCCTGATGTTATACAATTTAAATTGGCGATTTAGCAACCTTGTGTATAATTGAGTTATCAAAATTGTATTGGTATCGACACTGATCGTAACAAGGAGCATGTGCAGAAAGAAATGACACAGCAAACATTGACACAATCCATATTACAATACGCGCATATACGCATACGATGTTAATCTGTTTTGAAATCTTATTATAATGACAGTGGTTGAAATAAGAGCAAATAATCACTGTTGAGGAGAGATTTTTGAGCATATCTTTGGATTCTATAGCCTGGAACTAGTCAGTTGACCTTAAAAGTAGACTAATTAATTGACCGTTATTTGTTTAGGTTTCTATGAGTATGAACTCTCCAAACAACAGCTCAATATCACTGAGTGAGACTGAAAACGAACCTCAAAGAAAACCAGCATTTGTATGTTTGGTTTCTAAAGATCGAAAGATTTCTGTTTATACATTTCGTAGTAAAGAAGAAGACAAGAAAATATTTTGCAGTTCGTGTGTTGGTATGTACTTAAGGAGATCTAAATAATCAGAATTAGTACCTGCGTAGAAGAATATTGAGTCAAGGATCTTAATATCAATTGGTAGTAAATAGTTGAGACAAATAGATATCCATTATTTGCATCCGTTTGTGTTAATATAATTTCCCACCTTCATGGGTGGGTAAGGGACTGTACGCAAAGAAAATAACTGTGTTATGGTTAAAGTTATTGAGGCAGAAGAAAAAGTCAATATAATAAAAAAACATTGCAGTGTTAATAAAAGTAAATAATCACTGTGGAGGAGGAAAATTTGATCTTGCTTCAGGTTTTCTAGCCTAAAGCAACGCTCAGAAATCACTCCTCCACAGTGATTATTTACTTTGAACACTGTATTGGGTTATTGATCTGATCTGTCTTTTCACTACCAACGTTTAAAATAAAAACAAATAATCACCGTGGAGAATGCTCAAATTGCTCCTTGTAGTGATTGTATTGATTGCATTGATTGAAATAAGACTAAATTAATCATTTTGGAGGAGTGATTTTTCAGCATAACTTCAGGCTACACCACAGGAATTATTAATTGGTCTTATTTCAAACCCTGGATTGTTTACTTTTCTTTGCAGTACTATTTTGTTATTTGTTTTAGGTCATTTTTTCGATAGTGCATGTACACTGAATGCAATAGAAGAGTCCACAGGGAAACCAATGTCTTTATGTGAATGGAAATTTAAGATGCCAACAAGCAAGAAAACAGTGCAGTTCGCAGAAAATAATGAACGATTTGATTTAGATAGTATTGCAAAGCAGGTATTTATATTAAATTGTCTATAGTTTATGATAAACGTATCACTTATTATTCAGGGGTTTTCTTCCCATGCTGATTCCGTTCTCATTTAGCTCTTAGATGAGATTTTATTTTGTACAAAATCCATCCACACACCACAGTCTTCATCACTGCTTGTTAATAGGGATTCCTGAATCATTGGAGATGACATCTGGACATGTGTTAAGTGTCTGGACTCGATAGGGTAGTTCTGCTGCCAGAGAAGAAGGAAAGAGATGACATTGTCTGAGGCAATGATCAGCAATTCATAGGCACTTTTTGCTTCAGTTTCTGAAAAATTGGTGGAGAACTTGCCATAAAGTTTTGTAAAGTGTTGCATCCTCCTTCCAGTGAACATTTACCTTTCACATATCTCATAGCCATAGGGTATAATGATGGTTTGGAACAGGTAGATTTTGTCATCGATATTATGTCAAACTTATTGCAAGCTGCCTATTTTTGAGCTTTCTGCAATTTAAAGTCTTCCTGTTATAAGTTCATATTCCAAGATCTGAGGTACTTGAAGTCTTCAGCTAGTGTAAATAGGGTTTCTATTCCTACAGTGCATTATGTTCTGCATTTGAAAAAACAATTTTTACATTTTAGATTCAAAGTATTGAACAAGAATCATACTACCTCAAGACAAAACTTCAATGTAATGGAGTTCTTAATTATCACGTTCTTGATATTGAACAGACTACAAATACTGTATCGGTAAAGGTAAGTTTATAGATGAAGCAGTTTCATTGTAAATGCAGATTCAACTTTCTTCTTATATCTCTTAAGTTCTTTGTTTTAGTGGTCCATCCATACATTAAACCCTATACAGTGGTCAAAATAAGTGTAAATAATCACTGTAGAGGAGGAGTTTTTAAGTGATCCTCCACAGTGATTATTTACTATTTTTGATGGATTTTTGAGCACAGCTTTGTAGCCTGAAACTATGCTCAAAAGTCTCTCCTCCTCCACAGGCATTCTTGTTTGAAGTGTATTATTGAAAATCATTATTTTATTTGTTGTAGCTTTTGATCGATCCAATAACTGGACCTCCGCTAACCAAATACCTCCAAGAAAATGGTTTGCCAATTTCAGTTATTCAATCTATTTGCAAACAACTGGTGGAAGTGCTTCTTTATTTTCATAATAGATCAGTTGTTCATAGAGATCTCAATGTAAGGATTTGATTGTTTTTGTTTTTATTTTGTTTTCATTTGTTCTGTTCTCTGCACTACATCATAAATTCAGTTCTTGGTGACTTACGCAGAAATAACAGCATATAATCACTGCGTAGGAGTAATGCTTGAGCTTCTTCAATAGTGATTAATGTCTCTTATTTCAGCTTTCAGTTTATTTCTGCTTAGAGAGTATTATTTAAAATTATTGTTCAAGCCTGAATAAAACTGCCATACATCACCTGTGGAGGAGTGTGTTTTGAGTATAGTGTTCAGCTTCTGATGTATCAGTATTTTAAAGTTTGCATAGTTCATGTTGATTCAAAATTAACTCATCAAAGAAAAAATATCAAAAAATATCAGAAATTCTTACTCTAAGCCATGTCATAATCCTAAACGAGACACTAACATTAGACACAACCATTTCCATATCTATTGATACTATCAATAATTTTTTCAGCTCTTATATCAGTAGTAATAGCTGTGGTCACTAAAAATTGTTTGTACAATCCACCAAAAGTGTGTGTGTGGGATGTTAGCAGTGGACTAGTTGGTTTGGTTTCTTTATTATGGATTAAGTGAATCCAGTGTACGAAATAAGAAGAAATAATCACTGTGGAGGAGGGATTTTTGAGCATTGCTTCAGGCTTTCTAGCATGAAGCAATGCTTAAAAATCACTCCTCGGCGGTGATTATTTCGTCTTATTTCGAACACTGGAATCAACACTTTCTTCTTCAACAGTGCATGTTTAAAAACATCAAAAGTGTACCTAGAATTGGGTAAAGAAAAAATCTAAGTAATTAAGCCTGGTTTTACACTTGAGGTTGGTTTTTAAAAATGTCAGTAGAGATCAATATCCATATAAGCAGTATCTTTGTTTAAGAGTGCTGAAGCAACAAATCGCTTTCTTCAGAACGAAAAACGCCTCAATATGCTTTTCCAGAGATGTTTATCAGGCCTCAAATAATAACTGGGCATCACCTATGAAGGAGTGCTTTTGACACTCCCTCACAGGTGATGTCCTGCAGTTATTTTGAGACTCTGTTTATGCACATTTTGGCATTCATTCTTCACAGCTTTGTAACACATTCATGAATTCAAACAACGAAGTTGTTATTTCCGGTTATGCGGTAATGAGACGAATATCAGATTTCTGCAATTTATACAATTCTGACACATTTACATCACCGCCTGGATGTTTTCATGATTACAGAAAGTTGATCAAAACTGGCAAGAAAGGAGATATCTTCAACTTAGTAAGTTTCAGTGGTTCAAACAAGTGTAAATAATCACTGTGGAGAAGCGATTTTTGAGCATACCTTCAGGCTTTGTAGCCTGAAGCATTGTTTAAATATCACTCCTCCACAGTGATTATTCACTCTCTGTGAAATTATAAATTGAAGTAAAAATAAGCCCTGACTGATAAACTATTTTGAAAGATAACATCATTGTTATTGCCCATCGCAGGCGTAATGTGATGTTCATGTGCACCAGGTATTGTTTGTGTATTGGGTTTTTGTTTGTTTATAGTATTGACAGCTGAAAATTATGCTTAAAAATCGACAGTTACTCCAATGATTGTTTAATTTTTTATTTTTTTAAATGCAATAATATATTTGAAATCTTATCTACAATTTGCTTTAGTTAGGTTTGTAAAACAATTGTTTATGATTGTATGAAAAAAATTTCTTTAGGGTCTTGTGTTGCTTTGCTTATACCAAGGACACACTAAAGTTGGCTATCCTGTTGATATTCCTGAAGACATGCATGGATCTTTTAAATCTTTTTTGGAAAGGTATGCATTTTTTTCCAGACAATAATGAATAAATGGATTTTAAAAAGTGTTAAGTTTGCTTTTCTGAAACCCACTAAAGTATTGCAGAAAAGTGGTTTTTTGTTAGTTATACTGAATGAGTGATTAACTTTTGTAGAATAGAATTTTCTATGCTTTGAGTTTTTAAAATAAGAGCAAATAACCACTGTGGAGGGGTGATTTTTAGCCCACTAAACCAAGTTTGGATGGGATATTGTTATCACTTTGTCTCAGCATCATCGGTGTACCACTTTTCTTAATAGATTGTGTTCTTGAAGAGCTATCATCTGGAAACTTGGTACCAGCATTCTAGGCATCATTTTAGAAGGATTTGCAAAAATTTATTGTTTTTGTCTGCTCGGAACTGAATATTTGGGAAAAAAGGGGCCAGATTGTTTTTTTTGGTCCAATGGACTGAAAAGCTGTGGTATTGTCTTGAAATTTATTATCAGACTACCGACTAAATATTTTCTATTTTCGTTGAATAAATGAGATTTATGAGGTTTTTGGCCACATTTCTGAAAAAAATAAATGTGGACTTTTAAGACAACTTTTGACAAAGAAAAGGTCTATGAGGTATTATTACATTATAGAAGATAATGACTAATGATACATTGGATATTTCAATTATAACCTTGAGGTATCAAAAACAATGTTAAAGTAGAAAGGAGGTATTTTTAATAGCATCTGCACATAGCATATCATTATGCACGTATATTTCATTAATTAGATAATTTTTGTACTGTATTTACTATGTTTTTATTATTATTAATCTGACTGAACAGTCCTTTAACTTTCCATACTTTTTTGTGGAAAATACTTTATAAAAAAGAAAACTAGGAATTCAAGAGAATTCAACATAATTTGGACTGTCTGTTTATCGGTTTTTGAAAATTTACAAATTTTGATTGAACAACCCGGGTGTTGATTTAAATTCTGATAGGTTAACCCTGGGCATTTAAATAAAAGGGGCATTTAAATGGAAGGAGCATTTAATTTAATTCAATTTGATTGAATTGGGAAAGCTCTGTAAAATCCTACAGGTTTATACAATAACTAATGTTATTATTATAACTTTCTTCTTTGCACCAGCGTTCTATGTTGTATGTAGCGTCATTGCAGCTTGCTTTTGCTTTGTAAAAGCTTCGTAGATTTGTTTTGTTAATAAGTGCCCCCTTCTTTTAAGTACCTTACTTCTAATAAGCATTTTTCCTAACACCTTGAAAATTTAATAAGAGCCTCTTGAGGATTTACCGTTCGTGAATCGTTTTCCAGTGCTAGGTTTAACTTTTGCTCAGTTTGGCCGGCTGCTTTCAATACCATTGCTTTGATTTTTAAATTGTAACTTATGATAGAAACAAGTCTTTTAAAAAACATGCTTTCTTTAAAACACTAAAACATAGCCTATCCATAATGAATTGTCTATGCATATAGCCTATCTATGCATACTAATGCTTAGCCTATGTATACAGTTTATATGTACAGCCTATACATTATATCCAATGTATTTTTCCTCTACTATACTATATACTATCTATACATAATACTATACTTAAATTGTTCACTGCATCTAATTATTTTATTTATTACTTCCTTAAACTTTTAATTTTATGCATAAGATGTTGTTGTATTTTATAATTAATCTTAAGCGTAATAAATTTTCGAAACCTACATGGGTCATTATTACAACAGGAATAGTATTATATAGTATTATCATTGTGTAATGTGTGTATGTGAATAATTTTCTCGTGCTAGATTTACATTTTGCTTGGTTTAGCAGGCTTCTATAATAATGTCTCTTTAATTGAACATTATAGTTTCAGGCTACAAACTCGTTGATTCTCCTTTCGACCAAACATGTTAAAAATGCAGAGAAAGTGTTACGTCAATGAACTTCGAATTTCAGTGCTCAAAATAAGAACAAATAATCATCGTGGAGGAGAGATTTTTCAGCATAGCTTCAGGCTTTGTAGCCTGAAGCTATGTTCAAAATTCACTTTTACACAGTGATTAATCCTTACCATGTCTCTCTATTTATTATCCAGTTGTCTAGCCACTGATGAAGCACAAAGATCAACTATCCAGGAGTTAGCAAAGCATTCTTTTATGTATGAAAAGATAACAAATGCACACGTCTTACAAAGCAGTGCCGAATCCATGCAAAACTTTAACAAAGCATCTGCATTTTCTAAACATGGAGGAGATCAAGATGTCCATATACCATTCTTCAGTGATAATTTTATACTTGCGAGATCAAGACTAATGCACGAATTTGAAATGATGGAATGGCTTGGTAAAGGAGGCTTTGGAAGTGTTATCAAAGTATTGTTTATTTTAGATAAAACGTTATAGACATCACCCAAGGAGGAGTGTTATTTTTAGTATACTCAAAACACACTCCTTCACAGGTGATGTCTAGCAGTTAATAAATCTTTTATATTGGCAGTTCCATTTAATCATAAGCAGGAAATAATGCAGTCCAGAATTGGGTCCAAAATTTATGCACCCCATTTCAGAATTGGTGGTGTCTTTTTATTATTTGCAGATGCTGTCTTCAGATTCTCGATCATTTACTGATACATGAATTCTTTTATATAGGTTCGTAATAAACTTGATGGAAATCTTTACGCTATAAAGAGGATACCTTTGAATCCCAAAAGTTTACATCTTAACAAAAGGATCACAAGAGAAGTGAAATTACTCTCAAGATTAAACCATGAAAATATTGTCAGGTTAGTGCAAACAGCAGGTGTTAAGAAGCACCATTTCAAGGAATAAGAGTATATTATAATCACAGTGGGGGAGTGATTTTTGATCACAGTGGGGGAGGGGGAGGAGGGGGCGAGATTTTTGAGCATAGCTTAAGGTTACAAAACCTGAAGTTATTCTTAAAAGTCTCTCTTCCACAGTGATTTTGTTCTCTGTTTCAGCCACTGGAAATCAATATTTTTTTTACAGTATATTTTTTTGAATAAACGCATATCTCAAATGAACTAGTACCTCAAATAAATGCCTAGTCAATCAGGACGGAATTTGAAATAAGCGCCTATCTCGAATAAACGTCTACCTAGAAGTAACACCTCGTCCAAAACTTCTGAGATTGAATAAACACCTAGATCTGTAATGAAAGAAATACAGTTACTCAAAGAAATTCAGCATTTAACATCAACCTCGTTCCCAGGGCTTCTTGCCACGAGGTTCCATTTAACATTGAATTAACAACTACTTGACAAGAACTACAAATAAAAGCAACTACTTGGTAATTGGTTTATAAATCACATCTTCAACTATAATGTTAAAATGTTTATACTTCTCCTTTACCTGGCAAAGTTCATTGTGTAAAACAGTCATCATTTTTTTAAATAAACTGTCCTATTATAATTTCTGTGCTTTTCCTATCTTGAATGAGCGCCTATCTTGAATAAACACCTACCCCAAATCATTTCAAAATTAAATAAATGACTAGGTATTTATTAGAAGATATACAGTACTAATTAATTTATTTTAGGCCTTTATTGAATTTTGTATAGTTATATTAGTAGAAAATAACCTTGGAGGAGCGATTTTTGAGCCTAGCTTCAGGCTTTGTTGTCTGAAACTACACTCAAAATTCCTCCTCCCCAGTGATCATTTGCTCTTATTTGATCACTGAATTTCAAGAGAGTTACTTTATGTATTTGTAGATATTTTAATTCATGGATAGAAGCAGAAGACATTAAATTATTAGACAATTCTTCTATTGAAAATACGGATTATACTTCTTCAAACAGTCCACCTCAACCAAAAGCAAAACAACAGCCTAAACAAATAATACAGAAAAAACGTAACATAGAAGAAAGTTTGTTAGAGCTAAACAATTTTGATCATAATGATATACCTGCGTTCAATAATGATGGGAATTCGTCATGGTGTGACGTCAGCAATCAAGGGTATGAAAATATTCTGCAACAAGTGGCTGAATTAAGAGTAAATGATCACTGTGGAGGAGGCATTTTTTTAGCATAGCTTTAGGTGTTCTAGCCTGAAGCTATATTCAAAAATCATCTTCTCCACAGTGATTATTTACTCCTATTTCGAACACTGATGTTTTGATTTACTTTTTAGCAATTTCTGACAGTGATTATTTGCTCCTATTTCAACCACTGTGCAATATGCAATTAGCATTAGCTTGTAATATGCAATATGCAATTAGCATTAGCTTTCAATATGTAATTAGTGTTAGCTATAGACTTTGACCAGGTAATTAGAATCAAGCTTTTAAATAGTGAAACAACTGAATAAATCAATTCAAAAACATGATTACAGATCAATAGTGAAGTATTCAGTTCAAAGGACTCAAACATTAACAGAGAAAGGAACTGAGTGAACGATCTTGCAATGGATTAGTTTCTTCGTACCGTTGACATAATAGCGTTATGTCCAGTTTTATTTTAATTGAATTTGATCAATTTTTAGTTTCTTTGAACCTAGTAAAAAAACAATCCTTGAAATGCACTATGGCAATCACTTGTGGAGGAGTGCATTTGAACATAATTTTCAGCCAGACTAAAGGACTAAAAAAGTTGCTTATGAAATGTAGTTTTAAAGATTTGCCCAGTGGTTGAAATAATATTAAATAATCACTGTGGAGGAGTGATTTTTTAGCATAGCTTCGGGCTTTTTAGCAGTGACTATTTTCTCTTATTTGACCACTG
>JAULBZ010008900.1:0-10393 GCA_032360805.1 Neoturris breviconis | reverse complement strand
CAGCCGGCAAAAACCTGTTCAAAGTCAGCAAAATAACGTTAGAACAACGTCCTTTGAACGTTGTTCTAACGTTATTTCTCTGACTTTGAACAGGTTTTTGCCGGCTGGGATATGATGTGTTAGATCAAGGGATCTACGTTGCATCTAGTTTACAATATAGACCTTTGCTTGTTTAGCATGGTCTATGCACAAATGTAATATTCTCTTGGCTCTCTCTCGGTACGCAAATACAAAGAATTAAACCAATTAGCTTTGTCAATTTCTTTGGGGGTTTTTGGTATTCGTTTGAATATCATTGCGCATGCGATGTATTTTTGAAAATGCTGGGATTTTTTTAACTAAAAATGTGGCATTTTTGCATAGGTACATCGAGATCTATTCATGTGTTTTCACCTATCGTGCTCTTTGATAGGAAATTTACGGGAATAATTTGCATAATAATAACATCCATACTGGCGTGTCCATTAGTCTTCCCTACTGTGATACTGTTCTATTTTATTTTAGGCGTTAAAAGATTACAGTATTGTTTTGATGAGTGACGAGAAGCTGAAAATGAAGGTTCGTTATCAAACTGAAAAAAGAACAACAGACAGATTTTAGGGAATATTTCACCATGCAGATCATGCTGTCAATTTAATGTGTCATAGCTGTGTTTTCTCTTTTTCAGTTTTTGCTAAGAAATCATATTTAAAATAAAATTTACAAAAAGAAGTATTTATTAATTTTTTTGAAATTGGTTTTTTCTTCATGCAAATCGACAATACATTGCAAGTTGGTCGACTTTCGGTTTTGGATCTTTGCATGTTCATTAATGACCCATGTCTACAAGGGCAGTAGTTGTCGGCCATGTCTTATTACTCGCAAAGATGGTAACTGTTTCAAGAACACGGTTTAATTAATAACAATTCTTTTTAGACATTACGTAATCGTGGTTTACTATACTTTCAAATTGGTGACATGGAGAATTCAAGACAAGATTTCGAAGAAGCTCTTAAGGTTTTTTACTTTTTTTTCTTTATAAATCTTTAAAAACAAAGAAGAGGGTTTATTTCAATCTTTCAACAAACTTGCAATTGATTGGTCAGTCAGTATGACTAAACCAATCAGTTGTAAATTCATTGTTCAGTATTCTTCTTTGCAACTATTCTTTCTTACTCACTTTAGGATGATCCACAAAATGCAAATATTCATCATACACTGGGGTTATGTTACCATAGGTCAGTTCTTTAAATCATGACCCTCTGATATTCATAAATGTTGTCATATAAATGTTCTTTAAATATAAATATTTAAGGGGGTATGTTATCAAAAATCATAACAAGTTGGTCACTGTCAGAATTTCCTTCATCTGTATCGTACTGCAGTCCACCAGAGGCGATTGTTATCGATATTCCTTGTAATACTCAATATATACGCCATCAAATTTTGTAAATATTATACCGTAAAACTTTGATTAGACTTCTTTTAAATGCCACCTTTTACAACAAAACGTTTAATAAACGTCCTCACTTTTTAATGCCCCTCGAATCAACGATCCCCCTCCCCCCAAACTAGAAGATCGTTGTTTTTGGATATGTACTTGGATTGTTCAATATAGAGGAAAATTTTCATACACACCTTTTCGGGGGGCCTACAATCTGCAGTGTCAAATAAGCGGGGGAAGAGTCTTATTGATTTTTGGAAATTTTTCCATTTGTATTATGGTGTGTTGAGAATTTGAATCTTAACATTTTGTGTTGTTAAGTTGTTTAAATTGATTTAGTTTGTGGGTCACGTAGATATACTTTATATCCGGTGGTGAGGGTATAAATCCAAAGTTGTTTCTACCCGCCATTTAACCATGATGCTCTTTCAAAAGAAGAAGAAGCTAAAACCGGATGTTTCAAATTATTACAGGATCGTTGACTCAGAAAAAATAAGAAGATTGTTTCTTTTATAGAAGAGGCGATCGTGAGCAAGCTATTAAATCATTTACTACAGCGTTAGAATATAAACCATTCTTTCATTATGGTTTGTTAGCACGTGGAAATGTTTTGATGGAGTATAATCACAAGTTAGCTATCAATCTAGCAAGGTATGGTTATTTTTAGCTCATCAAACAATGTTTAGAAGGGCTATTGCTATCACTTAACAGCGGCGTTGGCGGTGTCCCGCTTTTCTTAATAGACCATGTTCCCAAAGTGCTAGCATATTGAAATTCGGTATTAGCATTTGTGGCGATATTCTAAAAGAGCTCGCCAAAGATCTTTCGATTTCAACCACTCGGTCCTGAGTTTTGGGGAAAAAGGGTCAAAATTGAGTCTAAATTGACGTGGTATACCGTCCTGAGATTTGGTTATGGCATTCTAGGCAATATTGCGAGACCGCTGGCCAAATTATTTTCAATTTTGTCAATTTGGGATTGAGTATCGGCGAAAAATTGATTTTCTCATGACTTACTATTTTTTTTTTTTTTCAGTTTATAAGGATTTGACAAGAATCACATTTGGACTTTGAAATATTGAAAATTAACTTTTCTATGAGACTTTGACCGTGAATCTTTTTGGCAGCCATTTTGTATCTGCTCTGTATGTTTATTTTCATTTAGACGCGATTACAGTAGAGCATTGCATTTAAATCCATTATGTGTTGAAGCAAGAGTAAATTTAGCTCATTCTTTGCGAGTAAGTGTTATCAAAGACGTATAGGAATGCTTTTATACCATTGTACATTCCCTTCTACCCTCTATATTTTGAAACTCAAAATGGAGTGTAAACGTTATTTTAGGCGATTCTCCACTAGGCGAATTCGTTTGCATGAATTCTAAATGAATTCTAAACAACATTGGTTGAAAGTGACGTCAGTTACACCACCTTTAAAACATTGAGTATAACTTTGTATAGCAGTAATGGCAATGAATTAGAAACAACGACTTTGACAACATCCAGTCGGCAAAAACCTGTTCAAAGAAAAATAACGTTAGAACAACTAGGCAAATAGATTATATTAAATACCGCTTTGTGCTTTAGAATAAACTATGAGAGATAAATATAATTTATTTCGAAATATTTCCTACTAGGTAGAATCTGTTGCGTGAAAGGAAAAGAAGAAATTCCGTTTTATGGAAATTCTTATTTTGTCTTTCACATGGTAAACACCGTCTAATGGAAAATTAACATTTACGTGCTCCCAAACTTCGAACTGCAAATAAGTCAATATTTATTTCTGTATTAATACTTAAGGTCGGTATCCATTAGGCGGAAACTTCTGTGCGAAAGACATATGAGAAGACATCGCAATCAGAATTTTCCGCCTAATGGAAATCAACCCTTATTGATGTTGTTTGTTAAACCAGCGTCGTGCTGCTTGGTATCAGTACGTCCGTCCTGCCTGCACACAACGTCGAAACAACGTCAAATTGACGTTGCTTCGACGCCGCGTACCTACTATAATAAATTATCTTGTGTAGCAATATGGTGAATATATGAAAGCATGGAATCTATTGACTAGAACCATAGAAATTAATCCAGGTTTGTTATTCACTGTAATAGCGCACGACTATGGATCAACGTTGAATTAACGTCACGATATCGTCTTGCTGTTGTTTCTACGTTGATCCAACGTCGTGTGACTGCTGAGTAATACGTTGCTGATCGTCAAGTCGTTGATTTGACTACCTGTGCTGGTAGTATGTTTATGCTTATGAACCTAAATTATCTTACTTTCTTTTGGCATTGTACATCAATGCTTTGCGTGCAGGGTAAGCATCATGTTTCCAATTGTATGTAATTTTTATAATAGACGCACGTGACTTATTAACCTATTTATATCAATCATAAATAAAAAAAGATTCAAAAGGGGTGGCGCTTATTTAATAAGAATGAAGGCTAGGTAAAGGGGAGGGCGTTAAGATGAATAATTGTGGTATATTTTAAGAAACATTCTTGGGGAGTACATACTTTGACGTATTGCTACGAATAGACGTCAGGATGTCTATTTAATTTTCAGGAATTTTAGGGGGCGCTATTCGAGGGGCGTTTAAACCAGCAAAATATCGAAACGTATTTTCATTTATTATATTCATTTTTATTTCGTGGATTTACGTTAGTGGTGAATCATAAACTATAGGTTACACACCATATACACTGTGTCCATTTAAATAATTCACAAAATGAAGTGATGGCGTTTATATGAGGGAGGGCGTCTATATGGTATGCGTAGTACTTTCACTTTATAAAATTATTCGTGTAGTTAATCGCAGACAAAGAGGTATTTGTCAACGATTATATAAATTCCAGTTTGTCTATTTCTTCTGATAGGTCATAAATCAGCTTTAGAAGTACGTTCGTTGATTAATCTAGAAATGTCAAATACGTTTGGGGCTTTTCTTGATATTAATAATGCTGTCAAGGTAGATTCTTTTGTTTTTATCATTTATTTTTGTTGAGCTTCTTATACCTCCGAATTTATGATATCCTAGTGAGTTGTGTATTTACCGCGGACTTTGAACCAGTTTTATCCATTAGGATGTTCTATTGTGTATTACTTTGAAGTCTATAGTATTTACCTAAGACCGCAGTCTCGCAGATGCAGACTACGTTTAATTTTCCTCAGATTCTTCCATTTTCTTCCCTGCACATTGTGTATTTAAATCCTCTGCTATGGGTATACAAATAACAAAAGCTCTTTTTTGATAGCTTGGTAAATCAGCTGTTTTGTTGTCAAGTAGAGGTGTTGTCAATCAGGTAATTATGTCACAGTATGAGTGGTTACCTAATATGGACTGTGTAATGCAAACCCAGTACAAAAGGTTGATGGGTACGTGAAAAATTCAGCGCGAAAGCCAAATGAAGACATCCCGTTGATAGAAATTGACATGTGAATTGACATTCTTTTGGCTTTCGCGTTGAATTAACGTGAAGGAATCATTGAAGGTACGATTTGTTATCGAAAAGATAACGCCCTTGATTATACGCCCATACCCACTGAAAGAATCATTGGAGGTACGATTTGTTATCAATATCGAGAAGATAACTCCTTGATTATACGCCCCATACCCACTGGAGAAATCATTGAAGCTATGATTTGTTATCAATATCGAAATGATAGCGCCCTTGATTATAGGCCCCATACCAACTGGAGAAATCATTGAAGCTATAATTTGTTATCAATATCGAAATGATAGCGCCCTTGATTATACGCCCCATACCCGCTAGAAAAACCATTGAAGGTATGATTTGCTATCAATATCGAAAAGATAACGCCCTTGATTATACGCCCGATTCCCACTGGGGTGTATACCTTACTATAAAGTTATACTTGGCGTCACATGACGTAGGAACAACGTCAAAAACAACCTCGCTATGTTCTTGTTCCGACGTTGTGTGTCTTCTGGGAAGTAGCTGTATTTAGTCGGAAGATAAATATATCTTAATCATTGTTTTTAGTGTTTAGGTGACCGTGTAAATGCAATGACAGATTATCAACAAGCAACAAAGTTAGACCCTTCTTATTCACTGGCATATTATAACGCTGCTAATTTATACTTCTTACATAAACAATATAATCAGGTAATGCCTGGCTGAATGATGTCAACGACAATGTATGCCCATAGTGTGCCCGTCGTGTGCCCTGTCGGCAATTGATATATAAACAACCTGGAAAAAACTTCGTTTTAACGTCATAAACATCGTTTGACGTTGGTTTGACGTCCAATGACTACTGGAATAAAAATTTGATATGGGGCCGCTTTAATTTAAGATTTTGATTAGAAAAGAATCTCTGTAGTGCCCAGTGAGAAAGTTAGAAAGTGAGCAAGAAAACTAATTATACAGATATGAAAATTAATAATTAATTCCCTTTTTCATTTGGGCACTCCGATTTCCCAATTTTCCTTCCGGTTTTTATTTAGCCTAGTACTTTTTACTTCTCTTGATTACAGGCTATAGCATACTACAGTAAAACAATTGATTGGAACTCTAATGATGCTGCTGCATATGTGAATAGAGGGACAGCTAAAGTAAGTAACTAACTACTCTTAAGATTGCAATAAATTTGCTGCGAAACCTAAAAGAAGACATTTCATTGGTAGAAACAGCAGGTGACGTCAATTTGTACTAATGGAATGTATCTTTTTGGCTTTCACAGCAAATTTTGCGCCTAGTCAAAATCAACCTTTATTTGTACGACGGCTTTTTTAAAACATATGATGGTGAAGGTTGGTATAGTCATGAATTCTTCATGGGGGACGATATCCGGTAGTCCGAAAGAGGATTCACTTTTAATATCATAGCATAACTTCCATGCCGGAATGCGGCTTCGATTTCGTCCCAGCAACGTTCCGACATCATGTGCCGGTACGATATATTTTTTACATATATTTTTGTTAGTTCTTAGTTGCCTTTGTTTTTTTGGATATTTTAAGCGTTTAAAGGATTGTCAACAACCGATTGAATTTTGAAAAAATCAAACCTATCACGAAACGCACGGTTTTCATTTTGACCAGAGTACGCTATAATTATAGCGTAATCTGATTGTGGTTTTATTTTTGTTTTATATAGTTTATTGTGAAAGATAAAAGTGCATTAGATGACTTTAATACTGCAGGTAACACTACAGAGTGAACGATCTTGCAATAGAATTAATTTCTGCGCACTGAAATAACCAGTAAAGTGTAAGATCGTTAACATAAAGGTGGATTTCCATTAGCGTAAAATTCCGCGTCAATTTCTACCAATGAAATGTCTTCATTTGGATCCCGCGCGAAATTTTACGCTAATGGAAAACGGACTTAAGGTGTATTTTAGCCAAATTTAATCTTTATTTAATCCAATTGTGGAGGAGGGGTTTCAAGCATTCCTTCAGGCTTTGTAGCCTGAAGCTATGCTCAAAAATCACTGCTCCACAGTGATTGTTCGCTCTTATTTCGAAACAATAGTTCTTGAAAATTTTATTTGGAGGTGGAGATGGATTTGGAGATCTCATTCCAATCTTCAATGAGTGTCTAAACAAGTACTTATCTAAAGGAGGTTTATTATCTTCGTGTGTGGTTTTACATGACACTTACCATTTCTGATTACGTACGATTTCTTATGTGGTTTGGATTTCACGTTTTAGCTAAATTTGTGGTTACCCTTTATTTGATTGCTCTAGATTATTCTTGTCACTCAAACCGCCATCAGACCATGAAACTTGTTCGAGTAAAATACTCAGTGTACAAAGTCCGTAGTAAAGTCACTACAACAACCTTTTCAACGCTGTTCTGGTGTCTTTACGATATATAATAGAAACAACAAAAAACGGTTTCAGCTACGAAATTATTCCTTGTGTGTTTAACAAAGAAGTAACTCGAAATACTCGAAACAACTCGAAAACTGAATTCTTTCAATTTATTGAGTGATCTCTGACGGGTCTTAAGGTCATCTGTATCACACCAGTTAAAATAAACCAAAGGTTGATATTGTGAAGCACCAAAGGTTGTTTTCCATTAGGCGGAAAATTCCGCGCGTAAGCCAAAAGACGATATTACATTGGTAGAAATTGACATCACACGTCGTGATGTCAATTTTTGTCTTACGCGCAGAACTTTTCGTCTAATGGAAATCAACCTTAAATGGGTACGCGACGTCTAATCAACGTCAAAAAGCATACCGCCTAGTGGACGAAAATCTGTTCAAAGTCCATAGTAAAGACCCTAAAACAACGTTTTCAACATTACGTTTCCAGCGTTCTAGCGTCTTTACTGGTAACTTTGAGCAGGTCTTTGCTTACTAGGCGGCAGTGCATGCTCACTGTGCATGCTATAACATCTCGTCTACTTTTAGTTTCATTGAATCCAAACTGGTCTCATACTTATTTCAATCGTGCGAATATCTTCTTTACGAAGCAAATGTATGACAAGGCAGAAGAAGATTATACCAAAGGTAACATACAGTTTCCATTCGTATCAACTTGCCATATATGTGTGGGTTTGTTTTTTTACAACGTCCTTGTTAGAGTATATCGTGACTTTCCATGAAGGGTATCGGTAGTGTCACTGTGAATTTAGGTAAAAGCTAAGAACATGCTAGTAACTTTGAACGACTTTGAAACGACTCCGTTTTGACGTTACCCTGACGTCATATGATCACCGGGATGTCAAGCATGTAGTGGACACGCGACGTGAATTATAGATATGCGAAAGAAACTTTTTTCATACATGGTCTAACAAAGTCGATAAGGGTGTCGTTTAGCAACCTTTCCATTGCTAGCAGTTTAGAAGTTTACGCGTCAGAACAGAACGACGTCTATTCGACGTGTAAATAAGCGTAGAAAAAATTATTTAGTTTGATGTTTGATATATCAGGATTAAAATTAGGATCCCTGATCTCAATATTATTATTTGTAATAAAGATGATCTTGCAATCGAAGAAATAAAGTTGTACCATACGGGTGTATAAAGCTGAAACTGTACTAAAAAACACTACTCCATAGGGGCATGGTATAGAAGTGGGACGGGGTCCCTGGTCCCGGGACCCATAGAAGTGGGACCCCAAAAATATAAGTGGAACCATGGGAAAAAAGTGGGACGACAAAAGTAAAATTCGAATCGCTTTTTTTTCTATTATGCAAAAAATACAGATCATTTTTCTCTTACATTATGTTCCCACATGCGGGCGTAAATTACGAGTAATGCGGTTATATATATATTTCGTTGCCTTGATTCTATTGTACAAGAATCTGTTCAGCCAGATATTTCTGCAGAAAGGAATTTTTACGGAACTTTCATAGGATATTTATAGAAAGTTCCCACTAGTAAAAGTTGTACAGTTCTTTTTCAAAAAAAAGAAAGAAAAAAATTATATCCAGAAAGTGTCATGTTTCTTATCAATTCAATTATCCTGAAAATAAGGTATATATATGAAATATGGAAATAAGCCTCCCTCTACTTCCTAAACTAAAAGTTTTTATGGACATTTTTAATCACGAGGGAAGGAACTTTTTTGCCACCCAAAGGGACATATGAAATTAGCCCGAATATGATCCGTGCAAAACTATCACAGACAATGCTATCGAGGAGGCATCAAATGAATGTCAAGTAATGTGGAATATTTTTAATAACCGCCCACTCCAATTTAGTAAGTTAATAAGCTCCTCCCTCGAATAACTGTCCTCTTCCTATAATAGCCTACTGAAAAAGTTGGAAATTGTAATAAGCGCTACTTAGAGGATTAACGGTAATTGGATTTGAGTTCAGATTTTACTATAAACAAACTATAAGTAAAACCCAGAAAATAAGCCCATAGGCTTACGCAAGCCTTTCCTATATGGTTTTCACTCTCCAATACGACACGACTCATAGTTAAAGACGTCAATCATTTCTCAGTTTAGCATAAGATAAAACTTGTAATACTAAAATAAAAATTATGTAACAAAGTCAAACCAGGAAATAATAAAACTTTCATTTTTTGGGTCCCACTTTTCTTCCGTGGTCCCACTTTTATTTTTGGGGTCCCACTTTTATGGGTCCCGGTACCCAGGACCCCGTCCCACTTCTATACCATGCAACTCCATAGGTGATGTCTGTCAGTTTTTTGTAAAATTGTTGATTGTACGTTGATTGTACATTGCAGATCAAAAATAATTGTTTTTGAAACAGGTTGAAGTTGGTCCCTTGGTTATTCTTAAGGCGGATTTCCACTAAGCGAATTCGTTCGTGCAAATTCCAAATAAAGCCATTATATTGGTTCAAAGCGAAGTCATCTGACAGTTGACGCCACTTTCAACCAATGTAATGGCTTCATTTCGAATTTGCACAAAAATAAGTTATTGCATTGCAACAAGTTTCTACTTTGAGTAGCCAACGCCTCGTTTTCGTGTATTTGTTAATAGGTCTATATCCTTTACTCTTTTGTAGCTCTTTCCTTACAACCAAACGACGCGCTGATATACAAACGAAGAGCTGATACCAGGGGGAAGATGGGTAAAAAAGATGCTGCATTAAAAGATTATCGGCGTTCAATTAATATACAAGCCAAATATAGAAGCTAAAGTTATAGTTTGAAATATCACCTAGTATGATTTATCTCCATGTATGGACTGTGTAATGCCATATTTGGAAATATACAGTTCGTATACGAAGTTATGCGGGTACGTATTCAGTAGTCTTTACCCTGTTAGGGACCATCTCAAAATTTCGCTCCGAAAACAATTTCTTTGTTAGGGTTAAATCAACTAAAATTGACAAAATTCAATAAAAATGAATCTGTACAGAAGTTAGCCTCTTCCACAGACCAAGTTCGATTCTTTCAGATCTCACTTGGTCTGTTTCCTTCTGCGGTTAATGTAATACATTGACCTCAGAATCATTAATAGGAAATGCGGTAATGTATGATAATTTTATGCAACCAGAAAATAATTATTTCTTTTTTCATGG
>JAULBZ010008899.1:0-10394 GCA_032360805.1 Neoturris breviconis | reverse complement strand
ACATGCAAGTATTATTTTATTAAAAAACTCTTCCTCTGTTGAATTGTGTATTGTCATTATGTTATTTCTAATTTGAATCATGAGTTATTAATAAAGCTATAAACATTTATACTCTTGATGGTAATTAAATGGCCCTAAAGTGAATACCCATTAATATTTATTTCAAAATTGAAAGAAGGAAGCTTCCCAAAATCAAAATGGACACTATTCATAAAAAATATCACTTATCATCGGAAAACATTGAGGAAGAAGCTTCCCCAACATACAAAATGTCTGCCAAAAAAGGTTCATTGTCAAAGTCTCCATTTCTCCCTTATCATTTTAGCATGTTATTTGGGTGAATGAGGACAAAACCTCATAGAATTCAAATTCTCAAAAATATCTCTTTTTCGCTGATACTCGGTTGATAAAATTGAAAAAGATTTTGCCAGCGGTCTCGTAATATTGCCTAGACTGCAATAGCCAAATTTCAGAAAAATGCAATTTTGCCCCTTTTTGCCCAAAAACTCGGGACTGAGTGGACAAAATTGAAAAATATCGCCACAAATGCAGGTACCGAATTTCAAAATGCTAGAACTTTGGATTAAAAAAGCTTTTAGCGGCCGCCGATGCAAAGTGATAGCAATAACCTAACCAAAATTTGTTTTGTGGGCTAAAAACGTTTGTTTATGTTAAGTTTTTCTCACTTTCACCTTCACAGAAAATGATAGCAACATCTGTCAATTTTCTGTATGAATATTCTGTATTTATCACAATACCAAATCTCCACTGCAAAAGTTTTTATTTAGTATTCCTTCAAAATAAGATTCTTTTAGCAATAAAAGTTAACCAATCTGTTGAATTGCTACAACAAAGATCTTTTGGCCGCATGCGACTGCTCAATCTTCACTTGCCTGTTTATGTCTGTTGTTGTATCATTATATTCAGGATTTGAAAACTAAATGACTGCATGAGAGTCTGACATGCATTGAAAGTGAAATTGTTCATGCATGGATGCATCTAATTTTCTTTGATTGGAAAGTGATAGATTAACAGATAATTTAAAGGAAATTACTGTGGAGGGGTTATTTTTGAAGACAGCTTCAGACTATAAAAATCTATGCTCAGACATCCCTCCTCCAGAATGACTATCTGCTTGAGCACTGTGCCATGAATACTATGAAGAATAAGAAAGAAATTTACCTACTCTGATACTTTTCCTATTCCAGTTATAATACCACCAGCAGGAACTTGTTCATTATCATATAATTCATGACCGGCTAACTGAGACAATTCCAAAAATGGAGACCTAACATTAAGTATATAATTTATTACAGAACATGGCCATTGGAAAATGGGTTCCAACAATAACTTCTAGTGGACGAAATTACATCAAATAACCACTGTGAAAGAGCATTCTTGAGTATTGCTTCAGGCTACCAAGACTTTTTAGCATAGCTTCAGGCTACAAAGTATGATACTATGCTCAAAGATCTCTCCTCCACAGTGATTATATACTCTTATATCAACTACTGTCAACATTTTATTACTTAGGCAGCATTTAGATGAAGACGGTAGTGAGATTGTGGTGAAAACCCTCTGTAGTGAGATCTCTTTCTACAGATTTTTCCGAGTCGTAGCTGATTTTTCAAGATGGTAGCCAAAATCAGCCTTATTAATTGTAGCGTGTAAACGTAGCTTTAGGGATCATCTCCAAAATTCGTTGGAAAGGAAGAGTGCTGAATCAACGATCTTGCATTTGTTTGGTAAACCAATCAAATGCAAGGTTATTGATTTAATACTCTTCATCGTAGTTTAATTTTGGCTTCTTTTAAGTTGCTAAAATCAATTTGAGAGTACCTGAAATAAGAATGAATGAATAGCCCTGGCAGGCTTAAGGATTTGTGCTGCATGGCCATGAATAAATTCCTTCAAAACACGCAGTGTATCCTGTTTGTGTTTGTAACAATATATTATAACTCAATTTATTAGAAGGGGGTTGCTCACTGCTCATGGAAAGACCAATGTGTAAAAAAAAAGTAAATCAAATCTAACATTTTCTTATGAATTATTTATTCAACGAAAGAAAGTAAAACATGCAATAGCTAACATGTAAGAAGTCATTCTCCTTAAAATAATTATGATAATTATGGAAACGATCCAAACCAAAATCTAGATTTTACCTGATGATATTAAGAGAAAGTGTCATACACCACAAGAAAGTTAATTTTCTACTCGTTCTAGCCAGGTATAAAGTATACATACTTGGAAACTATTTTGCTGATAGAACCTCTCGCTTCCATCTCGCCATTCGGTAAAACACGATATTGCTTCAGCAGCAGATCCAGCCACCGCATCGATTTTTAGCCATTGTTTATAATCACGCTACCTTTGCAACGGGAAGAGAAAAAAACCGCAGACTGTTTCAATGTCTTTGTGATTATATCACAAATCCAATTATAACTGGGAAGGAGGGACTTTTAAACATAGCTTCAGCTATGAAATCTAATTTTTTATACAAGAATCACTCTGACAGAGATTATTTGAATTTGTGCGATAGCAACAAATACATTGATTCTAGCTGCAATTTTTTTTTGGTTTTCCAACCTAGCAGAACCTCATGGCATGGTTATGGCATGGTTATGGTATGGTTATGGTATGGTTACGGTATGGTTACGGTATGGTTATGGTATGGTTATGGCATAGCTATGGTATGGTTATGGTATGGTTATGGTATGGTTATGGTATGGTTATGGTATGGTTATATGGTATGGTTATATGGTATGGTTATGGTATGGTTATATGGTATGGTGTTAATGCTTGATTTGTTTTATTTATCGAGAGTCCTGTTTTGTTCATCCAGTCAAGGGATGGTTTAACTTGATGAACGTTCAGTTATGTGTATAACTGGTTCAGGCTCTAGACATAGCATATGAGTAGTACAGTTTGGTACTTTCGTCTCGATTATTTTTGAATATCATTATAAACACATTTACGTACAAAAAGAATTGTGGGTAGATGTGTTTAGCAATTCATCGTTAGCTACTTAGTGTTCTTCTTTGTTTCCTATAAACTACTGTATTAGCAAGAATTGTGCTGAATAACAACTCTCTGTACAGTACAGAATTGTGCTGAATAAGGGTCAACTCTCTGTACAGTACGGAATTGTGCTGAATAAGGGTCAACTCTCTCTACAGTACGGAATTGTGCTAAATAAGGGTTAATTGACTCTCTGTACCATACGGAATTGTGCTGAATATTGTTGTTTAAATTTGTATGTGATTCTCAACCACAGATGTTTTCTTTTTTTGTGCGCTTGTGAAGGAGAGTGGTATAGGCTTGTAGACTGATTGAAGATTGAATATCAGGAACTTAAAGATGCTTATTTTTTCTTTGCACATATGCGTAAAGCAAAGCTCTGCAGAGGAGATTAGTAAATTTATGCTCTACAAAAAATGCAAGTTTTCATATTCTGCTACTGCATGCTGTATTGGTCTATCATTTCCTGATTTTAGTCCCGAAACATCACAGTTTGATACGCATTGAAAGCGATCTTGTTCACACACGGATGTATCTATTAAATCTATTGTGATAAACACAAACGGGCTATGTAAAACAGCACAAATTCATAACCTTGTATTAATTTGTTTTTATATCAAGCACTGATTAATCAAAATCTACAATACTCATAGGGAGCATCTTCAAAATTCATTCCCAAGGGAAGATGCTGAATCAATGATCTTGCAATTGTAAGTTCATTGACTTAACATTCCTCATTGTAGATTTATTTTTTCTCAAATTTATTTATTTTGACTACTTTAAAGCTGCTAAAATATCTGCTTTTTGAAATGAATTTTGGAGATGGCTCCTTAATTTGAGCACTGAAGCAGGATCTTACCCATGATCGAGTATATGACTGATTCTCTCTCTTGGTAATAGTTTCTTTCTTTCCGTATGACGAAGTTTTGCTTTATGACCACCTCCTAAATGAATAGACAAAACGCCAAGCTTCAACGGTAAGACATCACCTGTAGAGGAGTGTTTTTCGAGTACAGTTTTCAGCTGCAAAGCTGAAGTAAATAGCATCTGTTAATAGAGTAATTACCAATTGATTAGAACATCATAAAATACCTCTCGGACACCACCTATGGATGAGTGTAATTTATTACATAAGCATAAGTAGTATCCATGAAAAAGGGTGTAAAGTTGACAAGTGGTCGAAATAAGGGAATAATCACTGCAGAGAAGTAATATTTCCTTTATTTAAACCACTGTTGACAATCTTAAATTTGAAAATTATTCTCCCTTTCTAGTAAGCAAAAATTTGTCGAACGACGTCGCTCTAGTGTTTTTACTGATAACTTTGAACAAGTGCTTACCTACTGGATTAGATCTTTACTGTCTCATTTAATGAAAAAAACAATTTATAGAATAGGTCATTTATTTTTACAAGACATCTTGCCGTCATCTGTAGCCTGAAGCTATGCTTAAGAATCACTACACTACTCCATGGTGATTATTCGCACTTATTCAAACACTACGTACCTACTCCAAATCATAACAAATATTAACTTTGTCTCCAGTGTTCCAAATAAGAGCAAACAATCATAGTGGAGGAGTGATTTTTGATGCTCAAATATTCCTCCTCCAAAGTTATTATTTGTACTTATTTCAAACACTTGTCTCTCTTTTTCGTAGATAATAATATTGGCCAAAAGCAATCTTCATAAAATATTACCGTCTTTAATGACATTGCAAATATCTTTTAAATCTGTTACTAAGTTTCGCATTTGTTCATCATTTTCCTAGATAGATAGATACAGAGCAAAATGATTAAAAATGATTGATTAGAATTATGTCCTGATGCTCCCAATTCTTCCTTTGATGTTTCCACATTTTTTTGTTTATATTTAACATGTTAGTCCAAGAAGTGTGTCAGAGAATTTCATTTCAAGTACGAAAAAATATTTTCAGAGTTCTAAGACCATGTTTTCAAAATGGTCTGGGTAACAGAGAATTTCACATTAGCTCATATTTATGTGTGAACATTATTTGAAAGAATAATAACGTATTTTATCTTATTTCTAATCACTGAATAATAGGCCTCTGAATTCACGTCGTCATTCTCTTGTGGAGGAGCATCTTTGGAGACTAATTTGCAGCCCGTTTGCCTGGAACAAATTAATAAATAAATCCTCATAAATGTGAACCAAGCATAAGGCAGCCTTTACTTACGTACGAAGAAACCAATCAAATGCAAGATCGTTTGAGGTAAAACTCATTTAGGGGTCATTGTAAAGGCTACCTAGATCTCAGCAGTGTTCGAATTAAGAGCAAGTAATCACTGAGAGGGATATTTGAGCATAGCCTAAGGCTACAGAGCCTGAATGTATGCTCAAATATCACTCCCCACAGTGATTATTTGCTCTTATTTCGAATACTGCTCAGTATTGGAGTTATTTAATTAATCTCAGCACTCCCAGTGTGCAAAAACATGTTCAAAGTCATTGTTTTAGTGCCTTTGCAGCTGACTTTGAACAAGTTTTTGCCCATTACACTGTCGGTTAAAAGTTCGGTGCTTATAATATATACTAGATTTAGTTGCCTGCCAAACAGAACGAAAGTTAAATCTAATAAACAAATATGATTTGCATACATCATCAGAGTAAACGTTTATTAAACATATTATATTACTTTATAGACTCTTCTTTGTTCTATTCAAATGCGATAATAATGTGTGACCTGACGTGTCCAGACACAAAGGGAATTTTTAATTTTATGCTTTCCTTCACTGAAGTTTTAAGTCACTTGACTTTTATAAATTTCTCATGTAAATAATTGTACCAAAGAAAAGTCATAATGTAAACTTATCCTTATCGAAGGGAAAACAAGTTAAGTAATCATTAGAATATTTACAGCTTTGAGAAGTCCCACGCTTGAGTCTTCGTGTTTAGTTTTTAGTTACTTGCGATATAAAAACAGGAAAATAAAAAAGATTATCAAAAAGCTTGAATTTTATTGATATTTTTACGTTATAATACTATACATCTATACATAGTTTTTGCTAGCCTTATTAAAGTTTTATAAAGCCATGGTTTTTACTAGCTGATGTTAAAAAGCACTAGAGAATAGAACAATGTAAGAAAAATATATATTCTTTAGTATTCATTACTAGTTTATATCTTCTTCTGTTCAATTGTTTACTGCCATTATATTACTAATTTGTATTGGGAGTACTCTTAGTAATAAACTAAGTAGATATTTCAAAATTGAAGGAAGCTTTCCAAAATCAAAATGGAGACTTCAATTTTTGAAATTTTAAAACTTGTTTCATAAAAAACATCATCAAATATCATGACTTATCATCTCAAAAATTTGAGAAGAGATCTTCCTCAAAATACAACAAAATGTCTGCCGCCAAAAAAGGTTCATGGTCAAAGTCTCCACTTATTCCTTATCATTTTAGCATGTTATAAGGGTGAATGTGGTCAAAACCTTATAGAATATAAATTCTCAAAAATTCTCCACTTTTGAAAAAATCCTTTTTTCACCGATACTCTGTCCTGAGTTGACCAAATTGAATATAATTTGGCCAGCAGTCTTGTAATAGCCTAGAATGCCATAACCAAATTTTAGAATGGTACCATGCTTTTTTGGTCCATTGGCCCGAAAACTCAATTTGGACCCCTTTTGCCCAAATCTCGGGACTGAGTGGACAAAATCGAAAGTTTTTGGTGAGTACTTTTAAAATATCACCACAAATGCTGGTACCGAATTTCAAGATGGTAACACTTCCTAAAACATGGTCTAATAAGAAAAGCAAAGTGATAGCAATATCCCATTAAAACATTGTTCTGTAGGCTACAAATATAGGTAAATAATATAGGTAAATAGTATTATTCATCCAACAGAAAATCCAACAGTTCTTTAATTCTGTAAAGCCAATACAATACAATCTAAAAATTTTGACAGGACAATTTTTTTTTTGGTCCCAAATTTAATCCATTTTCTACACACATAATACTTTATCCAAAAAGCCTCTATGGGTTATTATGTCTTCAAAATGCCCAAAATTTTTTCCATCCAACAAAATACTCAGAAAGTGTCCGAAAGTAATTCCATTGAAATTTTGTCCTCCAAAAATTTTAAGCTATAATGTAACTAACAGAATGAAATATTGAAAACTCATTCATAATAAGAAGGGATAATATTTCAGAGATCTCTTCTGATCATATAACTGAATACCACCTGCAAAGCTGAAAACTATACTCAAAAACACTCCTCCACAGGTAATATCCAACAGTTATTTTCAGACATGATAAACCTTGTAACTGACCTTAAATTCAGCCGAGTTCCTGTTAACTTTACTTGGTAAAACACCGGCTTTAGATAAATTATGAAAACAACGAAACAATTTGTAACTTCTTGTGGGTTCTCTTGAAGCAAACCGGCACCAATTCAATGTTGCCATTGGTGGTTTTTAGAATTCGTGTGAATGCACTTAAGTAATTTATAATTCTAAAACAGAAGAAAAGCGCTGCTTAAAATAAGAGTAAAATAATTACTGTGGAGAAGGGGTATATTAAATTATAATCAAAAGTAACTCCTCCACAGTGGATGTAAATTGGATACACACATATATACTTCACAGCATCATGTACAATCTAAATAATAATATAATTTAATTAAAACTTTATAAAACATATTATTATTGTGCTACATATGAATTGAATACATTATACATACATCATAGAGGGACGAACTTCTTTACCGTGAGAAGCCAGAAAAGAAAAATCCTCTCACGTGTAATATAACGTATCACTCAGCATATGCTAAGGTGAAAAATATCTTGGCTAATATTCACTTGCTTCTTACACCTGACAGTGAACATCGCAAGGTTTTTTCTGAAGCTCCTATAGTTGGTTTTCGAAATGGTAAAAACCTAAAATATCTTCTCGTGCGAGCAAAGGTTCCTAAACTATGCAATGAACCTGGAGGCTCTTGGGAAGAAAACTTGCGAAGTTTTCTCATATATTGAGACCGTTAGTTTTCAAGGATCAAATAATGACAAGACCCTGAAAATACAACGTGGTCCTCTTAATTGTGATTCGTCCAATGTTGTTTATTTGTTCCAATGTAAATCGTGCCCGATACAATATGTTGGAAGTGCATATACCAATTTTGGTACAAGGTTCAACAACTACAAGTCTTGTTGGACAAAGAATCGAAATGGTAAACAGGTACCTCAAAATTCGTTTCATTCCCATTTCTGACAAGAGGGACATAATGATAGATCAGATTGGGAGGTTCTTTTAATCGACCAATCTGATCGTAACTCTGTGAGGAAGAGAGAAGATTTGTGGATAGATCGTCTTAGCACTTTTGCTCCAAACGGTCTAAATGAGCGAGAGGTAACCTTATATGAATGCCTTCTAATGTATTGTTTTTTTTGTGTTGTGTGTTTTTTTTATTTTTATTTTATTTTATTTTTTTTTGGTGGGGGGGTCTGTGGCTTTAGGTTTTCCTATTGGTAAAACAATGGTAGAAAACCTACTGTTTCTGACATGACATATAGTTATTGATGCACGTTTGAGACTGGAGTAGTGTTGGTAACTCAACACATTCTCTACTTAGGGTTAGTCTACACTTTGTTGTGGATGTGCTTTCCGTAACTTTGTAGAGTTGCGCCGGTTTTGTCTCAGAGCATTTGCCTGAATTAGCAACTTCGATTATTATTGTCATGTTACCATTTTTTAATTTTCTTTTCTTAATAAATTTAGACCTCCATTCTTAATAAGGAAGGAATGGCGTTGCTTGTTGTTTAAACGTTTTAGGATATTCCATACGGATCTTTTCGGCTCAGAGAACGTTTGTTGTGTGGTAGGCACTAGCCTACCTTGGGATGTTGTGAGACCAATATTCTCTATCCAACCCTATTAAATTAAATTTGATTTGTCTCATACAGGTAATCTGGATTATGATCTCTGGCATAAAATTACCAGATGGATCTATTCGGTCACGGAGGACGTATGAGATAAGTTGGGCTTTAGCCTGACTTGGGATGTTGTGAGTCTTAATGCTCTATCCAACCCAGTTCTTTTTTGATACATTACACTCATCTCTGGAAATTACACTCTTTTAACAATAAGTTTTTCTGTATTACACTTTAAGCTTTTAAGGGGAAATCTACATCAATGGTGCTTACTCTTATTCATATATTTAAAACATTTTTATTCAGTTTTGACTTCGATTACTTTTATTTGTATATATATGTAAAATATAAATTTTGTAAATACTGTAAATCTTATAAATATCTAATCAATTTTATATTTAATTTCATCTATTTTTTACATGTACTCTCGAATTGGTAAATGTTTTATGATATATTTCACAGTTGGTGGAGACTTGTTCAAAGTTGTGGAAACAATTATATACGGTTATTTATGTCATTTTATACGTTGTAGTACTGACTTTGGGCAAGTTCTTACCAACTGGGAATTTTAATTACTCTTTTAACATTACATTGTAATTTTAATACGAAGTTTAATCTTTTATCTTTTATTATTAGCACGCACTTTTTTGTTTTATTTCAGCTTTTGGGAGATGCGTTGTCGCAAGATCTATTTATTTATAGTATATTTTATGTTAAAAAAACACGTTTCCTGCTATGAATCATTGAGTTTTCCCGCTATATAAGATTGATAATAAGATTGATTGATACCTAAATTCTGCGGCATACGCTTTGTATTATTGAATTAAATTGTGCAACAATAATGGCATTCGCAGGTTTCATCAATATAAAACTAAAATTAAAAAATCATTTGTGCTTAAAAATGATTCACCGTGACTTAATTTAGACCATTGTATTCGAATCCTAACGAAGTAGTTTACTTACCTGCCAAGTTTCAAGGTGTAACTCCAGCCGGAAGTAGGCTTTTTAAAAACGCCTCTAACGTCATGATGACGTCATCATTACCAACTTTAGGCCATTGCATTCGAATTCTAACAAGGCATTTTGCCTACCTGACAAATTTCAAGATCAAACTCTAATCCAATTCCCCTTTTTTTTCTTCCTTTAAAGTCCATATTTTAATGTATCTAGTGCATGGGATGTATCTGCTCTGTAAATTTTGTGACGGTGGGACGGTAGAGGTAAGACGGTGGACGGTGGACGGTTGGACGGTGGGACGGCGGTTTTGGAAAATGCTAACCATTTTATGGGGTATGAGAATGTGGTATAAATAAATCAATAAATGTATTCTCTGATCTTCGTGTACCTGTATATGAAAACCTTTTGATCCTATTCTACCCAAAAATGTCCTTAAACTAATAACTTTTGATTGTAATACAACCTTTTAATAAGTCCAATACCCTTGTTGGCCTTAGATATCTTTTCATTCAAGTGATGAGAAAAG
>JAULBZ010008898.1:0-10395 GCA_032360805.1 Neoturris breviconis | reverse complement strand
AATCAAAGGTACAGTATTGAAAGTAGCCCACCAAACCAAGTGAAAGTTAAACCTAAGCACATAAATATGATTTACGTACACTCATTAAACAGTGATTAAAATATGTCTTTATTAAGATGGTAGAGTTTCAGTTCAAATAAACAATTGGAGCACAATTTTCAAGGTAAAATTATGGAGGAGTGTAGTGAAATTTCATAATAAGGATAAACACCCAAATTTTACACGGCATTAGGATTTCATGTCCTTATTAAGTTGATAAAGTTTCAGATCAAATAAACAATTATAACACATTTATCAAGATCAAATTATATCAAATCACAGTGGAGTAGGGAAATTTCAAACTCATCCACGGTGGATAGATATGAATTGCATACATGCATTATACATCATAGCATTATGTACACACCAAATAAAAAATAAAGAATACCCCTATGTTATAGTATTTGTTGTGCTTTTAAAAAATTGGTATATGTTATACACTGTACAGGCCACATTCGGACTACATGTGTAGTAGATATTATAGGTTATGTTTTAACAATGCATGCTTTAACAATAATAATACTGTCTGAAAACAAAATATGCTATATACCATTATAGTTATATTTAAAAATACATTCTATACATAGGATGGTTTTCCATTTTATATATAGGATGGTTTTTACAGGCTGATGTTATGAAGTACTAGAGAATAAACAATCTTTTATTAAAAAAATCTTGTTCTGTTGAATTGTGTATTGTCACTATATTACTAATCTGCATTGGCAGTAATTATCAACGTTATAAAAGCCAACTAAAGTTAATAAAATTAATATTTATTTCAAAATTGAAGGAAGCTTTACAAGATCAAAATGGAGAATTCAATTCTTGAAATTTTACAAATAATTTTTATAAAAATATCACTGATCATCTCTAAAAATTGAGGATGGAGCTTCCCCAAAACACAAAATGACTGCCAAAAAGTCCAAATGTGACTCTAGTCAAATCCTTAAACTAAATTCCACAAATTTCTAAGTCAACACAAATCATGAGAAAATCATTTTGGTGAATGTAAATGAAATGTTCAAATATTTTCTCAACTTTTGAAAAAATCCTTTTTTCGCCAATATTTAGTCCCGAGTCAACAAAATTGAAGAATAATTGCCTAGCAGTCTTGTAATAATGCCTAGAATGCCAATACAAAATATAAAAATGGTACCACGCCTTTTTGGTCAATTGGACTAAAAACTCAATTTGGACCCTTTTTGCCCAAAACTCAGGACCGAGTGGACGTAATCGAAAAATTTCTAGAATAAAAATTTCCAGAATAACCTTTCTAGAATATTGAATGCTGGTACCAAATTTTAAAATGCTAGCACTTCGGGAACATGGTCTATTGAGAAATGCAGCGACACTGCCGCAAAGTGATAGTAATAGCCCATCCAAACTTTGTTTAATGGCCTAAAAATGAAATAAAAATATCTAAAAATAGAATTTTACAAAGAAAAGACTTAATACTTATAACAATAGAAATTGAAGACAATTATTGTTGACACTATAGTACTAATAATTTCAAAAGTTTTACTCATATGGCACTGAAAATATAGGAATTTTGAAACACTCGAATATCCTGTTACTTGTAGCAAAATTACAATACTTTTACACAATATATTATAATATGAAATATATATGCCAATTCTCTATTCTATTTGAATTAGTATATACCACAAATGATCATTGATCAATTTGGCACCGCTCTCGAATAAGCACCACACTAAAAGTTCCCAAAATTAAAAAAGCAGCACAACATTAAATTGATCATTTGTGTTACTTAGAATTGCTTTGAAAAGAATTTAAGTGCAACCTGCATCACCCAGTAATATCCTGCAATTTGCAAAGACACGCCATAAGAATATAAAAGAAAACGACACTGATTAGGAAATATCCATGTATTCTATACGACATTTCACCAACATACTGACAGCATTATCAAGTACAGAAATAGGTTACACTTCACATTTATAAATTTTTACAAATTAATAAACCGTGAATAAAACAACACGGTACAAAGTTTGTCATATTCTTAATTGGTTTTAAATAAAAGATAACATATAAATATGTCATAAGTGACTAATAATTACAGTTGTGAATAAGCTAAATACTAATTAAAGACACAGAGGTGATGTTTTTGTTGTCGCAGGTTGTCCCGCATAATTAAGGGACTTCCTTTTAATTCCAATCCAAAATTATTCCTAGAATTGGCCTGTATATTAAAATTATCAGTGTCGGGTTTTTTTATTATTTACTTGGATTTGTTGTTTATTTCATTAGAATATAATATCACATTAACATAGTCATACGACATAATATTTTTTAGCAATGCTTTGTCCTGAGTAAAGTATCATGTGACTCGTCCAGCTGCCTACACTTCATTCTCTTAGACTGTAGATCTGAATATAACTGTTCGTTCGTTGACCTAATTCACTTCTGTACAGATTCATTTTTGTTAAATTTTTCAGTTTTAGTTGATTTAACCCTATCAAAGAAGTTGGTAAGTTACAAATCACTAGAGCAGCCTATTGAACTATTCTTACCTTAGGTCCATAAGCAAGTTCTGGTGGAATTATCAGAATCCTTTTAGTACCCTTCTTCATCCCAATGACACCGGTTTCCCATCCCTGAAATAATAATTAACAGGTTTAACCTGAAGCTAATTCACAGTGGTTATATCAAGAACTAATGATCACAAAAGAGACTGTCCACGAAATGAATTCTTTATAGGTAACAACAAATGAAAACAAGGAGCTGTTCAACCTCTAAATGTGGACCAATATTGACATAAAGTAAATAACTGTGGCATTCATTCTATTTTAACGACAATTATATAAAAAAAGTATTCTTACAGATTTGCATAAGGATGTGTCAGATCCTCTATATTATTTCATACAACAATATTTGAATGCAAAAGCAAAAGCACAGTCATTTTCTTTATGGTTGTTCCTTTGTTACTCTTTCAGCAATATCTTATTTTTTAAGATAGTCCCTAAAACTTTTATTCTGCTACTGTAGTGTAGTGTTGAAGAATAATGTTCACTGCGGAGAAGTGATTTTTGAGCATAGTTTTGAGTTACAAAGCCTGAAAATATGCTCAAACATCTCACCTAAACAGTGATTATTTGTTTTTATTTCAAGCGCTGATCTGTTTATAGAATATTCTACAAAAGCATACCTTTATCACTTTTCCTTTCCCTACTTTAAACTTAAATAATTTCCCACTTTCTTTGTTACCGTCAAACATCTGAAAATAGAATTATTAAGGCAGCCTTTACATGGACCCCTAAATGAATTTCACCCTAAATGATCCTGTACAGAAGAAACAAATCAAGTGTAAGCTCGTTTAGGGGTCCATGTGAAGGCTGAATAACAACAAATAGAATCAATTGTCAGTGGTTTAAATAACAGAAAATAATCACTGGGGAGGAGGGATTTTAAGCATAGATTCAGGCTGAAGCTATTCTCAAATAACCCTTCTCCACAGTGATTATTTACACTTACTTCGAACAATGAATGATGAAAAGAGACTTTCTTATAAACAATGAGGAACAAATTAACCAAAGAGGAGAGATTTTTGAGCTTGAAGCAATAACGGTGAAATCTCAATTTGAGTATTGTACAAATGATGTATGTTAATTAAAAACATTATCCTAATTTCACATATATATATATATATATATATGAATATTATTCAGATAAACTTCTGTTCGCCTCTTCTTTTACACTCATTACAACGGAGATCCATATTAATATTTTAGAATGGAATATTGGTGTTAAACATTCTGGGATAAGTATTAAACTAACAGTTGGAATGACATAGAACATATATAAGCATTTTTCTTTCGACACATACTTATTTTGAGGTCTTAAACGTTATCAGGTGTTGGCATAAACTTTATATCTGTAAACTATGCACAATTCTGTTATTATCCCTACCTTTCCAAACGCATTTCCAGCATGTAGCCAGCCAGTATATTGCATTTCAACTGTATCCCCTTTTTGTATCTCCTGTCCTCCCTCAATTACATTCAAGTCTTGCATCACCAATGTATTTCCTTGAATATTATATTTTGCTAATGATATCTAAAACATAGAACTTCTTATTCAGTTCATTCTCTTTCTCATTTCGGACTAGGAGCAAATAATCACTGCAGAATGTAGCTTCAGACTGTGTTCACACTTATCAAATGAATTACATACCGGTTAGGCCTTACGTTCACACTGTCACTCATCTATCCGATATAATTTTTCAAACAAATAAATCTTTTAAGTTTATAAACAGTACTTCTGTTCAAAATAAGAAATAACCAGTGTGGAGAAGGTATTTTTTAGCATACCTTCAAGCTTTGCAGCTATCATTTCCAGAGCAAAGTACAGAGCAAACAATCTTACAACTAATCTTGCAACTACACGCTTTCTTCATACTAAACAAGAGTTAAAAAAACTGTCGGTCATCACCGTGGAGGAGAAGCAAAATATATTCCGTCAAATTGGCTAAACATATTCTGAAAAATTTCTCCTCCACAGTGATAACTTGGTAGTTATTTTAACTCATGTAAAAGAAACTAATTTTACATTGACATGTAAACACTCTTCATATAATTACCCATTTTGTAAATTCTATTAACTGAGCCTCGTTGTCAAAACATAATGACCAAGATTGCGATTGGTCATCATAAAATGATGCATAATTATTCTGTTGTACCTAAGATACAGAAACAGATATATAATGAATAAACGGCTGAAAGAAAAGTGTGAATTGATAATAAGAAGTTAGCAATTTTTTCTGATTGGATGATTTTTAACATTTTCAAACATCATGAAGTAGACTGGTTAGTACTTATCACTTGACCAGAGTATGAGTCTACAAATATATTGCACCAAAAAATAGTATCAATGAAATTCTCCCTAGATGTAAAAAGAAATAAAGAATAAACTTTGATCTGCTAAAAAACAAATACCACTTATAAATCAGAAAAAATTGCTATAAATATGACTATTGTTAAATATTCAAAGAATCCTTTCACAATGTTCCAGCTTTGTAACCTGAAAACCACACATAATCCTCTACAGTTGATTTGGAATCCTGTATTTTGTATAAAAATATACAACATACATTAAATTGAAAGTTTGCATGAATTCGAGCATTTGTAACTGGCTTCTTCTGACTCATATACAACAAGATCTTATACTAAAAATATAAAGCAATGTCTACATTAAATTCAGGCTAATGATAGTGTGAAGCCTAAACAAATTATTTTAGAAACTATCTGAACAGTAGATAAGGCAGGAGTAGATATGGAATACCATAAGCATATTTCCCATGTGCCTAAAGGTCCACCCAGATCCCCACCAAGGAGCCCATTGTCTTGTAACCCTATTGTTCCTCTATTGTTTTGAGGTACAATAAGCTACAAAAGTGTGCAGAAACCAGTGCTTATATGAGGAGGAATATAATAGATTTATAAGAAACTAATTAAAGCTACAAGCACTCACATATTTGAAACAAGGTAAAATTCGAGCAAAAATTCCAAATTTCTACTTAGATAAAAAGCCTTATATTTTAGGTAGCAAAACAAAATACACAATAAATTGAATATGTCCTAAGAGCCTGGGAACTGGGCTGCTCGGAAGAGCAAAATTTATCGAATTTTCAAAAAAGACTTAAGATCATAAGTCCTAAGTCTTAAGTCTACTTGATAAATCTCTGAAATAAATCTTTAGATACTTGACCTGGCCGTTTTATGCATTTGAAATCTACTTGTGGTGTGTATTACTCACTAAAATTCCTGAAATGTCTCATTATTTATGCGTTTGCTTGTAGATATAAATGATACTGGCAAAAAAAAAGAAAGCTAACACCCTTAAATTGGTTCTCTGTTCCAATCTGTGTATTAAATACAATTTTATCAGCTAATTTGAGATACCATAAAAGCATAACATTAATATTAATACAACATTACTCACATCTTTAGTTGACAGATGGCCTAAAACAGCAGCTCCCAATTTACCTTGCTTGACAAATTCACCATTTGTACTAAAAATATAACGTAAAATAAGTTAAGCAATTCTATTGAAACATAAATCTTCTAATACTTTAAACATACTCAGTTCATATTACATTTTCGAGATTTTAAAGAACAATATTCAATATTTCAAGATGTAACAGAACTCAAGGATGAGGTTTCCGACTTAAGGGCAAACCAATCCAAAAATTGATACTATCAACAATCTTTTTTACTGCTGTCAGCATTTTTTCGATGACGTTGGCTGATTGGCTGAGTTTAAATCAAACAAACTACCATCCATTTTAATCAAATTAACTTTCATCCAACAATTCATGCTGTCATCCAATTGGTTTGGTCAAAATTTCATAAAAATGTGTCTAAGTTCATTGAATCGTCGACAAACATGGTTACATCTAATATCAAAAAATTGGACAACTGTTAGATTGGTTTTTAGCGACCGATAATTGTCAGATTTCAGAAAAATAAAGAAAACTTACTATCTGAATGTATGACAAGCACATGCAAACAATAAAGATGGTGCATCGGGTTTCTGTTCTGCTGCATGCTTAGCCTCTTCCTCTGTAAGTAGTTTATCAAAATTAATAAAAACATCACAATATAAACAACACATTTAGTTTTCAATAATTACCCCCTCAGTAATTACTTTCTTTGGAAAATGAAATAAAAGCTATTCATGGGATGAAATATGAAACCCTGGAAAACAAGGTTCCTAAGCTCAAATCCATATGCACCACATCCCCTCGACTTTGAAGAAAATGTAAATTAGCAACTTACTCCATCATTCTAAGTATGAATCCGAAAGTAAAATATTCATGAAGTAAATCTCTCTAATGCTCTTCCTAAGCTTTTTCGAAACATTATTGATGTTACAACTTATAAATTCAAAGGAGTGGTTTCGTTAAAATATGGCACTAAATTTTATTACCTTATTTGGTAGAATTTAATGAATGTGAACAGGCACTTTTTAAATTTTTGAAAAATCTCTTACTGTTCTTCAATTAATTCACTTCAAATTTATATTTGACATCGATGACATCATCAACGTTATGATAGCAAAAATGTTAATATTGTTTCGATCCATCGTTGGTGTAAATGCTTGTGTTCGCAAAAGCCTGCCTTATAAGTTTCTTCTGTAATTAATAGAGCCATTAGTATTGCTGTAATATATGGTGAGCGGGTGTAAATTTCATACTTGCGAAGATAATATTGATTAGATCGATAAAAAAAAGTATTCATAATGGTAGATTTCTGCTAGTTCCAGAACACTTAAGTTATAATGCTACAATTTGAAATTTGGGTTACCAGATTTTGTGATGATAGCACCTTCTAGTCAAGAATTATAGGCCTTTCAGCAAAATAGTTCTGGAACCTGAGAGAGTAGAAATCCACCATTATGGATAAGATATGTACTTCTTTTGCATGGATAAAGTTTGAGCATGTGTATTTTATTGACTATTTCTAGAGTAGTAACAAGAACTTTCCACACTGATGTATTTTTTGTAAATGACATCCAAAATTTCGATGACATTTACAAAAACTTAAAAGTGCAATATCTCAAGAATGGAAAGCGGTTTTTCAAAAAAATTAAAAGCGTCAGTTCATATTAATTAAACACTACCTTTTAAAGTCAATAAAATTCAGTGCAATTTTTTAACCATACCACTGCTTTAAAAAAGCCTAGATACTTATCTAGTTACTGTCCCAGAAGAACCGCAAATTGTCGGGTATACTACTGGTAGGAGAGCAAATGCTAACTCTATTGTTGATGTGGTTGACAAAACAGTGATATTTTTGGGAAATCAAATAGCAAAAATTGTCTTTTTCTTGGAACACATCAACAAGAGGACTCTGTTACTGGTCGAAGCAGACATCAAATTGTCCATCTTGAATCACACCTCAAAAACCAAAACAAGCAAACGAGCAAGCATACTCTTAAAACATGTGGTCAAAATAAGAACAAATAATTACTGTACAGATGAGTGATTTTTTAACATAGTTTGAGGCTATAAATTCTGAAATATGCGACGCGTATTTACAAAATTTTAACAACCTACACATATGCATATAACGCACTTGCAAAATTACCTTTTGATTTTGGTTGTTTTGGAGCAGTATACATCAATGATTCATTTCCACTATCATGTGAACCTCTTTCCATTCCAAAGAGAGATGAAAGTTTGGAACTAAGAAAAATAGATATTGTATACCATTTGTCATAATGGACATAAACAAGAGAGCCCAACAGGCTGAAGATTTATGCGCTTTGAATCTACAATGTGCTGAACTATATAGAGTACAATTATTTCCTTTGATTTAATAACTATAATGCATTATTCCTATATTTAACACTCTGATGTTGAAAACGCACCCTGTAAAAAAACGACCCACAAAGCACCTCCTCTATGCTATCTTACCTCGTTTTATGTAGTTTTATCACAATTTGGTCTTACAATCGTTCAGTCAGAAACACAATGGCTGGAATTATCTCCTACTTTTATTTATTATTGTACCTTATCGTCGTTTTAGTTATTATAGATCAACTTTCCGATTTCTAAATTCTTGGTTTCTATAAGTTGATTTCCGCTTAGGAATTTGAGTGGGGATGGTTCGCAGAGAAACATATTTTCTGTCGTTAGATTGGCTATCTGTTTCGCCAATAATTTTGATATAGTATTTCATTTCTCTGTGGATATGTTTAGCTTGATACACAGAATATTGTTTGATTAAAAAAAGACTAACCTTGACGTAGGCATTCCAACAGCAAATCCACTTCCATCATCGTCTTCTCCCGGTGAGAAAAACATCTTTACTAAAATTCCTATATGAATAGATATTATACACATAGTAAAGTTAAACTGTAGCGAATGAACATAAATAAAGAGTCAAGTCAAGTCAAGTGATTCTTCAATATTCTCTCTTTCAAATCAAATTTCCCTTTTTTTTATTTTTTTAAACGTTTTTTTAACGTTTATATAAATGTTGCTCTAATGTTATTATGCGGACTTTGAACAGGTTTTTGTCAGCCGGACAACAAGAAGTTGATATCGATGAATGAATGACCTACATGAATTAGCACGAATATAGCACTCTCATTTTTTATCAAACATTACCTCCGGAGACGCTTAGCACTTTCCTATGGGCTTAAGCAAAACTCAAAAAAAACATATGAAGTTTATAGTAAGAGAACGGAGTTAGAAACCTTGGTACCTGTGCTATACATAAAACGTTTTTTGTCAGTTTCATAGAAAGCGCAAGTTCTTTGTTTAAAAATATGCACAAGATTAAATATAGTCTCTTTCTTCCCTAGTGCTTTTGATGAAAATAAAATACTGAGAAAATGAGGTGTATAAAATTTTAAAAGGAGAACAATTTTGATGAAAATATGCAATCAATTTGACATATTCTTCAAAATCAATACGTTCTAACATTGATGTTTCATTTACGGAAATAGCGGACATGACCTTCCGTGACTCACAAAAAAACTTGAACTAAACTTACTCTTACTTAATGAAGTAAACTGTTCTGGAAAGCTGGAACCCTCCTTGATACATACCTATATAACACTTATTGGTTTCCGTAAGAAAAACACATTAACATTTAAAAAATTCACTGAGCGATAAATGCTAATTTTCGTCTATTTCGCTATGCGCTGAAATTTCAAATCAACTTGTGGACGGCGATATAAAAGCTATCACGCTATTTTTTCCGGTAAAAGAAGCAAAATATGTTGTAGAATAGCACGAGGGGTGGCCCCATTCAAGCCATTCACCTTTTCCCATCGAAAAAAATCAAAGTAAATTTTAAAACAGGTCCAGCGGCGCTGATTTTGAAATTCCTGAACAGAGCCACCACGTGTAGGGTACGGCACATCATAATCTACCATTTGTGTTTCATTCAATTCCCGTTAAAATAGCAACCACAAAGCCAAAAAAATAAAAATTCCCACCCGCTGCGCTATATTTGCGCCTGCGGCATATTTTCGTGCCCTGCTTGTTCAGGTATTTTTTGCAGGTGATTAAAGCGAGAAAAAAATAAGCAAGACAAGAATTTCAAAATGGTGGGCCGAGCGGAAGACGAGCGAAGCTGTTTGTTTGTATAGCTCACCGAAATACGTCGAAGGTAGGAATAAAATGTTATCTCCTCCTTCCAAATCTTATTTGTATGTTATGTAGAAAGGTTCTAAAACAGTTTCGGCATATTCTTTTCGCCGCAGGAAGTAAGCAAGTCCTCCTTTCTTAATGTTTTCTCGTTTTCTTTGGAATTTTCTAAAAAAACATTAAGTGGAGGGAAGTCTGTAGGGCTTATTTCGGTACTTTATGGGTTTTAGATGTAGCGT
>JAULBZ010008896.1:0-10397 GCA_032360805.1 Neoturris breviconis | reverse complement strand
TTTAAAGACAACTATTAGTGGAGATACAAGTGATTAAAGTTTTGTATTTTTTATGCTAACTGTGTGACAGCCATATTATATGTATCGCTTTTCGGCATGACTACATGAAGTTGTAGCTAGTTTTTGATAAAATAATTGCTTATTTGACCCACTTCTTGTTATTTATAAATGCTATTATTTTCGGGGTGTGATCAGCAATTGCCGCTAATGAACTTGATATAGATTTCAGAATTTTGACCAAATGGGGTAACTACGCGACTTTAATCACCTATATATCATTATTATTATTTTCATCACACACTAAATCTTCAACATCTATTTAAAGCAACTATTAACGTGCATAACCATGTAATCAGACGATCAGCTAATCAAGGTTTATTTATCACAAGAAACAGGAATAGTAAGCTCCCATTCATTCATTTAGCTCCTATTTACTGGAACATATACTACTTAGAATTCAATGGTACTTATTCTAAGAAATCTCTAACTTCTCAATTAAAAAAGAAGTTACTTGAACCACAGTGAACAACATCCTTATTACATAGTGTCCAGACAACGAGATCTCTGAAATCTCTTTACTGACCAAAGGCCTAAGGTTCGTTCCAACTCCAGTTGCTGTCAATAGAGCAGCTCTCAAGGAGGAACTAGAGGTCTTTAGGAGAAAACTAAGATTGCCATGGCATTTCCGAAATGAGGAAAATGGGGAATATAATCCTTTTCGTCCAAAATCTAAATTTAATCCTAGGGGAATGGACGCAGCTATCGAATTATATTTTAGTAAGCTCAAAGAAGAGACCTTAGCAATTGATACTAAATTAAACTACTCAAACCTAACAAAGGAGGAACGTCTAGAAATAAAATCGCTCCAAGATGATACATCAATAATCATAAAAAGAAGCGGATAAGAGATCCGCCGTGGTAGTGTGGGATAGGGAGGACTACCTTGAGGAGGCTGAGCAGCAGCTTGGGAATGGATGTTTATTAAGAACTTTCTGGGGATATGTAGTCAGTCCTCTAATTAAGATTATTTGTGTGATCTTTCCAAAGTTAAATTATGGGAAGATATTCGTCAACAAACAATGGATTATTTTCTGGTCAACAAATCAAAAGTGGGACGGTTCTATTTGCTTTCTAAGATACATAAACGTCTTCACTCAGTCCCGGGTAGACCTGTCATATCAAATTATGGTTACTTTACACAGAATATTTTGGCTTTTCTTGACTATCATTTGCAGTCTTTATCTCGACAGGTCAATTCCTTCACCAAGGATATAAACGATTTTTAAAAAAGTTGCAGGATCTTCCCCTTTTATCGGATGATTTTTTACTTTGTAGTGTTGATGTAGTGGGACTTTACCCAAACATTTCACATGAACAGGGATTGGCAGCTATTAAGGAAGCTCTCGATAAAAGAGATGATAAAAGCATATCAACCGAGAGCCTCATAGAACTTGCATAATGTGTACATAAAAATAATGTTTTTGAACATGACAAAAGGTTATTTCGGCAAAAACAAGGTACAGCAATAGGGACTAAATTGGCGCCTCCCTCTTCTCCACTTAAACCATTAGTTTGGTGGCGATAAATCGATGATATTTTTATGATTTAGCAGCATGGAGAAGAGAACCTTAAAAAAAATTTGGTTTACTTAATAGCTGTCATCCTACATGTAAATTTCCTTTTGAATACTCTACAGACAGAGTTAATTTTCCAGATGCACAAGTTATAGGGGGTAACAAAATTATCACTGATTTATTTTTTAAACCAACAGATACACACCAGTATCTGGAGGCTTCCTCTTGCCATGTCTACCACTCAAAGAAATCAATTCCATACAGTCAGGCCCTTTGTCTTAACAGTATCTCTTCGGAAACTGACATTTTAGATCACAGATGCAATGAGCTAGACGCATGATTACACAAAAGGAGATACAGTAATAAAAATGGTTCGTTTGCAATATTGGAGGCCAGAAAAATTTAAAGACACGATCTTTTAAATAAGGAGAAGACGCAAAGAGATCGTGTCTTGACTTTCAATATAACCTATCATCCTGCGTATGCAAGAATGAAAAATGTCCTTAAAAGGATACATTTTCTTCTTGCCCCTGATACAGAGCATCAAAATGTTTTTAGTCAAGTCCCGCTGATTGGTTTTAGGAAAGGCAAAAACTTGCAAAGTATGTTGGTAAGAGCGAAACTGCCTATACAAAAGAAAACAGATGGATGCTCTAAACCATGTGGGCCAAATCGTTGCGGTGTTTGTGATTGCATTGCGGAGACAAAAACGTTCTCTGATACGCAAACAAACAAATCCTACAAAATTAGATCAGGTGACCTAAACTGTAATTCATCTATGGTTGTTTATTTTTAGTACAGTGTAAAACTTGCAACATGCAATTTTTTGGAATTGCTAGTACTAAATCCAGGCTAAGATTTAATAATTATAGGTCATGTCACAGGAAACACAATTTAGGTCACAATGTTCCACAACAATCATTTTATGCTCATTTTGGGCAGGTGGGACATAATGGTATGGATGACTAGCACTTTACATTAATTGATAGCTGATAATGTTGATTCCTTAAGAAGAAAGGAATTCATTTGGCAAAACAAGCTTAATACCTTTGTCCCGGCTGGCCTTATTGAGCGAGAAGTATATTATGATTTTTGTTAAATTTTCTGTTTCAAACTAGTACTCTAATCTTTCCTTTTATAAGGTGAGAGATTCCATTTTGTTGTTGTTTGTTCACTCTACTTGACTGTAAAGATGCGGTTAAAGGGATTCTTTTTTCTGCATCGGACAACCAGAGTTTTTGCCTCGTAGATCCTAGTATAAAGGCTACCCGATCAACGTCGAAACAACATCGTGACGTCGTCTCGATCCGACATTTTGTGTTACGATACAATGGAACTCCGCATACAGCTTGTGTAATGTCATGATGGAGAGATATTTGGACCCGAGTTTTGGAGTCCGAATTACGAATATGACGTCATACCCCCGAGTTAACTAACTTTTCATAACTCGGTAATTTTGACATAAATAAAAGTTCCGAGTTATTTAACACGGGAATTTTAATTTACTTAAAACGTTATCTCAAAACTTTTTTAAAACTTCTTTTCAGGTTTTTTTCAAATATTTGACAATTTTGAAAAAATCAGGTTTGCGATCAAATTATCAAAATTATTAAAATTGTTGAAATACAATAAAATACAATTCTCGAATATATTTTTTAAAATCGTTGGGCCAATTCTGGATGCAAAACTTAGCTTTTTGTTTTGCATCTGACCTTTCAAATCCGAGAGTGATTTTTTAAAATCCAGCTCCAAAAAATTGTTTTTTGGGCTAATTATAGACCCAAAAACTTAACTTCTTTCGTTTTTGCCAAATATTTGCATCTGACACATTTTGAATCCGGTAGTGTTTTTTTGAAATTCAGCTTTGATCCCCAAACTTAACTTCTTTTGTTGTTTTGGCTGAAGATGAATCTGACTTAGCTTCTTGATCCCGGGGTATACTGGCTGGGATTTAGACCTGTTCTTAGGTTCCAAAAAAAAGGTACGGCTGGAGATTTGACCTGTTCTTTCACTATTGATCATCTCCTAGCTGGGAAAATGATCTGTTCCGAGCTGGCTGTCTCAGCTGGGAAATCGAGAAAGCTCTGGCTGGGAAAATGATCTGTTCTGGGATAAATCGATTCTGTATTGAGCTGGGAAATAGAGGTGTTCTTACGACAAAAACGGACATTGTTTAGGGAGAGTCTTGTGTAGTTGGAAAGAGGAGCTGTTCTTAGCGCTCATTCTTGCTCAGCTAGGAAAACGAGCTGTTCTGAAAAGCACGCGTTCAACAATAAAAAGTCAGAATTGTATGTCGGCTAGAGAATAAGAACACCTATTTCTCAGAACACCTCCAATTGGCTGCTTCTGTATTTTCACGATGCAGTAGCTAAAGACTTAAACTAAACTAAATGGACTAACGGTTATACAGTGAACTGAAACATCGACGGATAGCGTTAGGACAGTTACTTATGCGTTGTTGTACACCTCCATGGTTGTTGGAAGAGTTTATCGACGTCTGGAACATAAGGGTTTGCCTTACAACGTCCCAGTAATTTAAGGATTGCGAAGTGTGAGCGTGCCACTATGTTCGCAAGCGGAATTTTTAAGATAGGCAGAGGAACACAGGCAACAGGACAATGCACAGTCCAGATACGAAGCTATACGGATTCACATTCTATAGTCTTTCACACTGTGGAATAAAATCTGATTCACAAACTGATTTATTGTCAGTTCATTGTGGTTATGATTAAGAAAGTCTCATCCGGGACCAAGAAACGTGTCTTGTTGGAAGTGTCACCTTGGTTTTGACGTAACATGGAAGTTGCCAGAACCAAGCATAATGCCCGACTGCCGTTGTTGGAATGTTTCAGTTCACTGCGTAACGTCGTTTTGACCACCGGACTGTTGAAATCCAAATAATTCAGGGACGTCATTTTGACGTTGTCCCGACGTCGTGTGCCCGCACGCTTGATACGCTGAAGTTGCAATAAGGTAACATTTCAATAATTTAGTCAATATGTAGAATAAATGGTGTTACAACCCGGTGGGCAAAAACTTATTCAAAGTCAGCAGTAAAGGCGCTAGCGTCTTCACTGCGGACTTTGAACAAGTTTCTGCCTACTGAGAAATAACTTTCACTGGAATGGATGTTATTTATACTATATTCAAATGCAGTGTTGCAATACTTTACCTCCATCACTAAAAGTTCGTCGCCATGCCTTTTTAGTCTGAGTAAGGAAAATAAAATATTTTATTCTAAGACGGCGGTTGGTAAAACGTTGGACCAGTGGATTAACTTATTTTCAAAATATAGAAGACAATATTGCGGCATAACAATGCGCAATAAGGCTAGGGTCACCCATTTACGTAGACTTCAGCATGGGGAGGGCGCCTAACGAAAGCGTACATACTGTACAGCGTTATTAAGACTGAATATAAATGCTGGACATATCTGTTGAGGAGTGTTTTTGGCTTCAAAGCTGAAAACCATACTCAAAATCACCCCTCCACAGGTAATATCCGGCATTTATATTAGGCTTGGTTCCAGGAATTTTATGGAATCTAAAAATATTTAGATTATGATAACTCTCAGTTCAGATGTTAACTTTAAAGGTTGGAAATTAGACAAAAGTGAGGCGTATGGAGTAGGAAAGTTGATAAATAATTAACTTTAAAGGTTGGAAATTAGACAAAAGTGAGGCGTTTGGAGTAGGGAATTTAATTTAATAAATAAGAAATAAGTATGATATAATTTATTCCTAAAAAAGTAAATAAATAAATAAATAACCAGATAACTTTATTGAAATAAATCAACTTCAATGATGAAACAAACTTGAAGTTGGTCGACTCGGTAGTACTCCAATTGATTCACAAAGTTTTTCATTTCTATTAAGTGAAATCATAAATCCATAAAATGTCACTTTTGAAATTTTACTGAGAATCTCAACAATGATACTTTCAGGCGGAACTTTTATTTTTGATGGACGATTACTACTATAAATACCCTCTTTGATAGAACGCAGATAATAATTTGAACTGATACAATCTGAACTAACTGCGAATGCATCCTCATCCATCATGTTTTCTGGTGGAGATGATTTCTTTTGAATTTCAGTAAATAAATCAAAACATTGCGTACAGAATTCATCATAATAGAATTGCAATTGAAATGCATATATAAAATCTGTGAATGACATGACACAATCTGTAGCATCATCTATGAGTATAATTTTCACTGTTTTCTGTAAAATTTCAAAATCAAAGTCTGGACATAATAGACACAATAAAGAATGGTAATCAGTCATACTCAAAAGGTCACCTTGCGTACTGATATCTCCAAATGTTGACCAAATATTTGAAATGAATGAACTTCTATTTTGATGGGTAGAATATATGAATGAATATTTGCGAAACAATGTATGTGTTCCTTCTTTTATACTTGTAAAATAATCATGTAGAAACTTTCTTGAATCTAATTTTATGTTCTCAGATTTACATTCCAACATTTGTGATACTGCATCTTGAAAATAAACTTCAATGCTATGATATGACAAATATTGCTCTGCAGTTAAATCCTTTTGTGAGACTCTTTGTTCTCCTGTCATCATCTATCTAGGAAAAATATATATAATAAAGCTTAGTTCACGCTTCCCCGAATACAAAATGACTCCCTATAAATATGCCAACCTATTAAGAAACTGTGTATACCAAAGATCAAAATGGGTAACTTATAGTGAAATTTGGATAAGAAGGTTAAATCACAAGAAACCAAGCTTGAAATAACTGCCAGACAAGGAGGAATGTAAAAAATATATTCAAAATGATCCTCCACGGGTGACGTGTAATAGTTATTGGTTGTAGTAAATTTCTCATAATTACCCTAATAAGGGCACAATTTATTGCAAGGATTTGTGGGGCAAAACTTTGGCACCAAAATGACAAATATAAATTCTGCAAATAACCTTTGCATACCTTATTCCTTCTATTGTTCATGCTCCTCATATTTTCGCGTTTTAATCTCTGTGTCTCTAATTTTCCCACACCTGACTGTCATGCCCATTTTTATACCAGAGAATTAAAGGGATCCAAAAATTGAAAAAAGTCAGATACACGATGAATTGCAAAAATTAAGTATTGTAGTTTTCTCTGTGGAAGTACAAACTACAATAAACAAAATGCTATATATTTTTTTGATTTATCCTTTCTTAATCTCTCTCTTTTTTGTATTTCTTTTTTACCCACGCCTCTTAAACACAGAAGGAAATGACACATTTTCCCTTTGCATCTCTTTAATTACAAAAATGAATTCTGTATAAAACATATATCAGGGCGATTGACTGCAATAATAAAAACATTAAGAGTCCTTCTGAAAGATTGCCTACATCAAAGGGAAGAAATTTTAACTGTAAGAAATTTGCGCTGAATTTTTTTTTGTAATTTTGCCTTTAAAAATCGTGAAACAATTTTAGCAAAATTCACGGAAAGTAAGTCAATCGCAAAAAATAAATTCTGCAATTTTTATATATTTACATCTTAATGTTTCTGGTTTACCATAAGATTTAAGCAAGAAAAAACACACTTATTTGTCCTTTCCAATTATCAATTGCAAAAATATATTTTGCAAATTACACTCTTACTGGTAAAATAGTGAAAATTAATTCTCCAAAATTAGCAATTTGGGGATCTTCAATCTTTGATCTTCTTCTGTAAAAATTTCTTCCCTTAAAAAGATATAACATTGGTACCAAAATTTAATCCACTTGCTTCAGTAACATATAGAGAATTGGTACATATATAGTGATTGTAATAGCCTACCATCACTACTTTATTTGATTACCTTGAAGGGGGTACTTGTCTTTGAGAAATATTCAAATAAATGCGATCCACAAAAATTTGCCCAATGCAAAATTTACGATTTCCTTAATTTTAGTCCTTTAAGACCACAAACCCTCCAAGTATTATAGAATTTACCCAACCAGGTGTAGATATTTCATTAAAAAGATAGCAGATACTTCATAAAAACTTCACACAGAATTTATTCACAATCATTGGGAATAGAAGACAAAAACTACTTTAAAAAATATATAAGATAGGAAAATATGGCATCCGCGAAAGTTTGTCCGCGCAAAACCAAACAAAACGTCAGCAAAAATTAGTCCACAAACAAAATAATGTACTATATAGCATAATTTTTAGCCTTATCTCCAAAATATACATACATTTACAGCTTTGTACAATATATATAACAATTTAATGTAAATATTGTCCATAAGTAGATTTACAAAAGCACACTTTGTCAATACTTATCTTTCAACCAGGATATTTGCCTTTAGAGTAATTGGATTTACAGGTTTTTTTGCGAAATTATTAATATGGACTGTTATGAGATATTTTTCAAAAATCTGTGACACGTCCTTTTCTTTCCCAATCACCATATCTCGTAGGTTCTGGTCCAGTTGGTCCACCAATTTCACCTGTCTCCGGGTTTGTTTCATCTGGAAACTTTGCAAATGGATCCTTATCTTCATTTAGTTGTTCCTTTTTCTTCTTTTCTGCATCACCGAAGCGTCCAAATGGTGTTTTTTCTTCTAATATTTTGTCACTTGTCAAGGCCTTACTTGATGAATGTAGCAAATGGTTTGGGATTGTTGCAGCATAATTTGCTTGAAGTTGAACAAAGAGCTTCTTGCAATTTCTTAATCTATTCATAATCTTGACAGTATTGTAGGGTAGATTTATTCTCTGAAAAAGATAATAACAGTAAGCATTGATTTTGGTTTGCCTAAATATAAATATAAGTACACTTGCTTCCAAAATAAATAATAACATTGCAAAAGTGACGAGCTAAAACCTCTTTTAAATATTGTACAGTTGAAATATTAACGACAGATTGGGGGAGATATTTACATCTTGATCGTGTAGATAATATACTCTGTAACAATGCAGGTGTAACCATCACAGATTTAGTTTAGAAGTAAAGTTACTAAAGAATCAATTTATCTGGTCCAGGTATATAATCACGAGGAGAAAAATCAGGAGATTCTTCAAGGCAAAGGGTAGCCAAGGGTCTTGGCCTTTGGTTCGCTTCTGAAATTTTAGTTTGGATATATGTTATCAATATAGTACCCATCTGTGGGAAAAAAGTTGGATTAACATTATTGAAGGTATACCATAGCATTCAGGACTTTCACCATTATTGAAGCATTAAGTATGAAGATATATTATCCTAACGGTGTATCAGAGTATCGGCTATGCACTTTCAATCTATAGGAAGATGTCAACTTTGTTCCCATGAACAGAAGAAATCCTGGGTACTACATTGATGATTTAAAGAATGACTCTTTCATAAATTTAAGATTATTATTGTGTAAATTACAGAAAAATGAATTAAAAACAGCATAATACGCTGGAAACAATACCTTATTCCTTCTTTTGTTCGCATCACTCATATTTTTGTGCCTTTAATTTTCATGCCTCTAATTTTCCTGCACCTGACTCTCACACCATTTTTCTCCCATTTTTCGCTCTTTCCCGTAATACACCCTTTTTCGCCTAAAAATAACAACTTTAATTTTGGACGTGAAAATTAAAAAGAGTAAGGTAAGCCAAAAGTACATATAGTTTGTCTAATATTTTGATGGTTATATTGGTAAATCTTTAAAATTGTACACTAACAATTGGCATATCAAAATTAGTAGATATATTGTGAATTTTATTATATATTTGAGATTGTATTCTAGAATTATGCTTGGCTTTCTTTTGTTAATCGGCAGAAAAATCCAGGATCTCTAAAAACAAAAGTTTCGTGGTGGACTTGTTTGTGCCTTTTCTGTATTTATATTCATCAAGGAAATCTGAAATTTTTTTAAACAATAGCATTTAGGTCATTATGATAACACCTTGAATTGTTTGGTAAAGTAACCATTTGCTTTTCACAATACACACTTTTTAACTCCTCTAGAAGCAACTAAACTTAAATTCGAAAAAATGATAAGCAACTTAGTACTGACATTTTTATATAATAAGCAACTTAGAAAAAAGTATGTCCTTAAAAAAGCGGAAATTAAAAGTGATCCTGAGGATATTGCACCAGATTTTGATATTGAGAACGCATGTGAAGATAATGAGGACACATTTTTATTGTTCTTTTTGGATAGAAGTATTTTGTGTTCATTTCTTGATAAAAAACACTAATACGGTTTTAGCCATAATATATTATGTGCATTAGAACAATTGCCATTAGTTCAATGAAAAACCGCTGCTACCATCTTGGGACCACCTTGGCACACAAAAATCGGCAGTCACGAAATAACCGGTATCGATAATTTGACCAAATTTTAAAAGTGCTTCGTTTTTGATGAAAATTGGTACGTGACCAAATCTGATGTCCCTGATTCCATATCGGGAATTAACTTTTCAAAATTCGGACCAAAAATATTCTTTTTGGCCTAATTTTAGACAAATTTAACCAAATTTTAAAAGTATTTCGTTTTTGATGAAAATTGGTACGTGACGAAATTTGATGGCGCTAATTTCAAATCTGGAATCAAATTTCAAAATTAGGACCGAAAATACCTTTTTTGGCCAAATTCTGGTGAAAAATTAAAAGTACTTTGTTTTTTATGAAAATTGGTATGGGGCTAAATTTTATGGTGCTGATTCCAAATCTGGTACTAATTTTTCGACATTAAGACCAAAATGTTTGTCCACATTTTGGCAAAAACTTATAGACATTTTTCCTTTGACGGTTGCCTGTGGTCCTTGCCTGTGGCATTGGGCTCTGTTGCCTCCCCTTTGCCCACATGTCTGTCAGAGATCTTTTCTTTGCCTGTCAATTGTCTG
>JAULBZ010008895.1:0-10397 GCA_032360805.1 Neoturris breviconis | reverse complement strand
CAAAGTCGATACTAATCCAATGAAAAGTTCGATAGCGCAAAGTAGTCGTTTCCTATCAGCAAACAATCCAACAAAAAATAGCACCTAACATGCCACTCAACTTTAGTATCATCTCATAGGTACTCTGTGCTGTTGCCATAGTTTCACTAGGAGCCGTATAACCAATAATCGACACCATTAAAGCTCGTTTAACAGGGATCATTATTATCGTAATGTAAGCAAATGTGATCATGATGAATACACACAAAATTTCATCTGGTAAGAAACATTGCACCAAAAGCATACATAGGTAAGAGTTTTTAAGGTATTTTGTCAAAGTTAAGATCCCGAGATTTTGCATGAATCTCCCTTTGTACCAAATATTAATGACCACTATTGTCAGAAATACATTATACATAGGTAAGAATTTCAAAAATAAAGTGATGATACATTTTAAAACACATGTTTTTTATGTGTATATTCATTAAAAGAGTATACTGTTTTTTATTAACTATCAAGATCTGTTAAGACTTTAAAAAATAAAGACAATGGAACATTGCAATATAATTTTTCTTTTATTCTTTTATTTGAAAAGACTTCACATTAATAATTCACACTTGGACTAATTAATAATGTTATAGTAAAACTATTAACCCTTCGTTAGTATGGTGGAGTTACCCCGGAAATTTGTTAATTCATGGGAAGGTATTAGAAGATTCCGGGGGCAAAAAATTGCAAAAGTATAATGCAGATTTTTAAAGTATGTAAGAGAATAACCTCCTGAATAATAAGTTTTGTTTTGTTACTTTCACAGCAAAATTTAAAAATTCGGGGGTCCACACCATACTAATGATGGGTTAATTCCTAAATTGCACTTTAATATTTTAATCCTATTAATTTTTTTAAAAAGGAAGAACTCTTTCCAAATTCAAAATGGAGACTTCAATTTTAACATTTTAAGCATCTCCATTTGCCATTGCCATTTTGTATATTCAAAAATTGAGGAAGAAGCTTCCCCAAAATCAAAATGGATGCCAAAAACGATTCATGATCTCAAAGTCTCATAGTAAATACATATTATGAACAACAAAATTATCTTTACTTTTTCTAAACCATTTGAGTATGATATTAGCATGAATGCGGTCAAATCATCATATAAATAAAATGTTCAAAAAGATTATAAGTATGAGTCTCCAATTTTGAAAAAATTCTTTTTTCGCCATTACTTTGTCCTAAGTCTACGAAATCGATAAACATTTGGCCAGCGGTTTTGTAATATCGCCTAGAATGCCGATACCAAATTTTAGGATGGTACGACGCCTTTTCGGCTCATTGAACCGAAAAAGCAAATTGGTCCCGAGTGTACGAAATTGAAATTGAAAACATTTTGACGATTCCTTCTAAAATAATGCCTTGCATGCTGGTATTAAATTTCAAAATGGTAGCACTTTATGAACATGATCTAATAAGAAAAGCGGGACACCGCCGCAAGGTGATAACTTTAGCCCATCCAATCTTCGCTTGGCGAGTAAAATAATCCTATGCATAAACAATAAATATATTGTTGAAGAAACTTTCTAAAAAGCTGTCTTCTGAGACTCTTCTATTCAAAACTCCCGTTAATTATTTCCCCAATTTATAATGAATTAATTGTTTACACCTTGATTTATAGATAACACGTTAATTTACTATTTTAACCCTGCATTAGTATAGCGTGGACCCCTTGAATTTTTAAATTTTGCCGTGAAAGTAACATAACAAAAATTATTATTCGGGAGATTATTTTCTTACATATTTTAAAAAATCTGCATCATACTTTTGTGACTTTTTACTCCCTGAATCTTCTAATACCTTTCCATGAATTAACAAATTCCCGGGGGTACCCCACCATACAAACGAAGGGTTAAGATAAATTTAAATGGAACCTTTTTATTCGATAATAATACAGTTTTATTAAATAATACACTGCTTAAAACGTTACAGTCTAAATACAGACTATATTCAAAGCTTAAAGACTGATTTTCTATTTTTTATTACCCTCTGTCTAGTGGACAAAAACTTGTTCAAAGTCAGCAGTAAAGACGCTACAACAAACGTTGAAAACACAACAGGTTTTTGCCACTCTGGTGAGTTTTGCGTAAATAATCATCAATTTCTACCAATGGAATGTCTTCTTTTGGATTCCTTGCGGAATTTTCCGCTAATGGAAATCCACCTTAAGTTATCAATAATTGGGTGGTCATCCGCTTGATGACTAGCGGTTCCGAAGATATGGAAACTGTTCTTATAGTTAATTAGAATGCTAGAATTATTTTGGGAGGCGGAGGATGAACGCTTAAAAATTAGGGCCCAAACTTCCAGAATATTCCATGCGCTATAGATAGTAGAAATTACTAACAAATGAAAAATACACTAAGAAACTTATGCGTATCTTTGAAAGAAAATCAAAGAAAATTTTATATCTGATGTATTTATGTAAATATTTTCAAAATTATTTCCTGCAATAATTTTCTGGCACTTGTAAATGTTCTCCCCTGTACCAAGCCGGCAAACGCTTGTTCAAAGTCAGCAAAATAACGCTCGAACAACGTTCACATAGCGTTGTTCTATTGTTATTTTGCTGACTTGGAACAGGTCTTTGCCGGCTGTGCATTAGGACAAAATTAGAGTCCAAGAATTCCAAACTTTTCTTTGCGCACTAAATTAGGGGGCATACTAAGTTAGGTCAATTACAGTATTATTAAATGTCCATTTCTATTATGTGAATGTACATTGTATTTGTTGATTGAGACCCTTGACTGCAAAATTTACGTTTCTTTCGTAACCTTGATTTTCGTTTCCAATTGAACAAAAACAAAATAAAGTTAGCACATTTGCATGAGAGGTGTTCTCATAAACCTATTCACAAATATATATGAAAACGTGGCGTTGAATGCTCAAAGTATAACCTGGTGCAATGCAATAACCTTCTTTTTGTGCACTGCTGAATTTAAGAAAAGGTAATCTACCTCCCTTCCGGGGTTTTTAATATTAAATTTTTTCTGCCTTTGCGACATTAAATATTTTTATATTAGGTAATTTTAGGCAGCCTTTACATGCCTAAATGAGTTTCACACTAAACGATTTTGCATTCGATTGGTTTTTTAATACCAAAGAAACCAATGAGTTGCAAGCTCGTTTAGTGTGAAATTCATTTAGGGTAAAAGCTTCCATATATGGCAAATTCTTTTTTTGGATATTTTTTGTTGCCATGGTGACCATTTTGTCAACGTCACCTAAATCTACAAAAATCCAATTTATTAATATTAAGAAATATATTTTTATTGGCTTTTTTTTTGATTTATACAATTTTTAGACCAAATTAATATAGTGGTAGGTGTTTTTGATGACGTCATCAAACAGGTACTGACGTCAGCAAAAAACATTATGCCAAGGTGTTTGTATTACCACTTTGTATGTTATCATCACTATAGCATTACTCACTCAAGAAATATAGATGGGAGGTGGACTCCACCATTCCTGGGATATTAATCAAAAAAGCATGATGCTAATTTGGTTAAGATTAAGTAATTGATTACATAGTAGATTGTCATGTTGACATGATTAATGGGAAACTGTACTTTGATATAATGGACAGTGATACGACCAACTCTATATGCAGAAGTTAAAATATTTTTGCGTAGTGTAGCGAATTCAATAATTTAATAATTAATATATTTTTAATTCATATGTCGTGGTAAAATGTAATCACATTGAATCACTTTCATTGAATCCATTCATTAGTAAAATTCAATAGGAAACTTATTTAAAGCATATTTCTCCTCATGAAACTATTAAGTGCAAGAAGAAATCATTATATAAATTGTAAGTTTAAAATGATTATTTTCTTGATTGTTTCTTTGCAAGTGCGATATAAGAAAAAATTATAAACATTGACAAAATACCATAGAATATTATTTGCTCTTTATTGTGATAAATTGTCGCGTGGGTTATATATTTGCAAACGTCGTGTACGTTGAAACTTTTGTGGCTTTATTTTCTTGCGAAGAAGCATTCTACATTTGTAATTATTAATTTTGAAAGAAAAAAACAAAGACTTTTGATCACAAAACAACATTTTTATTTTAATAAAATCTAAATAAACTACACATCTTAAATTTTGCGGGGGGGGGACGATTATTAAAGTCCGAGTTCGCTCGACCCGGTAAGGTAGGGTATTATTAAAAGCTTCTCGCAAATCTTATGTTTTAAAGCAAAATAAAACTTTACGGCCCATAGCAAGGGGAGTGTGTGACTCAAGATATTGCTACTAAATGAAACGTAATTCTAGACTCTCACCTTCTATGAAATGATCTTATATATTTGTAGGTAACAAAGAACAGATAATATGACCATGTCAGTAATGTTACTTTTCTTATCAATCGTGAATACAGTAGGAGCTTACAACAATGGCACCTTACTCCGAATGGCATACTGGGAAATAAAACCTTTCATTTATAAAGAAAATAATATATACCGTGGAGTGATCCCAGATATACTAAGAAATACAGCTTTATACTGCTATGGACCTGATAATATGGTGCAATATCATGAAGTTGCAAATTCTCAGTTCGAATTCTACAACATTTTATCTGCAAATAAGTCACACCATAATGTCAGTCAGACAACTATGTGGGGACCGATTATATCTGAAGTAACAGAAGCAGAACAATTATTGTTTAATAAGCTAAATCTCTCTTTGTATCAAGTAACGAAATCCAAAAGAATGGTTGTCATTGTTCAGCGATATAAAATAACACTAACCTACAAAATTGCATTGGGCACGAAAAATTCTGCTCAAATAATATTTCTTGCAATGATATTGTCTATTGCATTTGGTTTAACAATTTGGATTGTTGATAAAAACCACAACCAGAACATTTCTAATTCCTTTGTTAAAGGTTCAGGAAGTGGTATTTGGTTAAGTTTCGTTACAATGGTTACAGTGGGGTATGGGGATGTGACACCACGATCAATCATCGCGCGTCTTGGTACAATGATTTGGATACTCTTAGGCCTAACTGTGGCCGCCGTTTTAACTTCAACAATATCTGAGAATGTATCGGAAATAGACAATATCGACATATATGGCAAATGCCTGGCAGTGTTTCGAGGTTCCATGGCATCGAAAATTGCAAAAGAACAATATAGTGCAGAAATTATTGAACAAGATAGTTATATGGCTGTGTTAGAGGCAGTGCGAAATGGGAATGCAGAGGCAGCATTGGTAAATTCAGATGTAGCCGCTGCATATCAGCATATTATCCGTGATGATAATAATGAAACTCCACTGAGAATGATAAAGGAACTTAACGCTGAACAACTAATTTATGTCCTCTTTCCAAAGCATCTCAATAATACAATTTTCCAACTACTTGAATGTGCCAGATTTCTGTTACATGATCAGGTTTTTGGAAAGGCTGCATATGATAATCAAAGATATTGTAAACTGGATAAAATTTACTACTATGGCTTCTTAGAGCTATTTAGAAACAGTTATGCTGTTCCAATATTGTTTGGTATATTGGCAGGACTAATATGTATTGGAATTGTTATGGAAATAAATCACTGGATAAAGAAGCAAGAGTATACTGTTGAAAAGGAGGAATCTGGAATTCATGTCCTTTCCGAAGGAGTTGTATGGAGAGAGATAAGAAGGTTTAAAACCGACCTGATCCATGACATTAAATATCATGGTTCTGCTAAGAGAAATGTCGTTGTGTAAAACGTAAAAGGCGTAGTGATTTTATTTCATTTTTTCATAATGCTTCCATTTAACATATCGGCCTTAGTAACGTGTCACTACGGTGATTCAGTTGCCATGAATTACACAGTGGATATTCTTGAAATACTGTGTAAAACTCATTTATGGCAATTACTGCCTTTCTACGCATGTAAATATGGCATACACAACAATGCATATAAACATTGGGATATTAATGTAATATAAAATGTACCATTAATCTTTAGGATTTTTGTAATGTTCCATTCAGTTTAAAGTAAAAAAAAAAACTTGCTCTCGCCTTATACATAAATTAATCTGCTGCCATGGCAGTGGTTTAATTTACAAACAAATTTGGAACTGTTAAATATTGCATGACCATGATGCTTAAATTGAAACTGTAATGTTTTTTGTTATTGTCGTATTAGTGATAGTTGCATAGTCATTTTGTCTCATTTATTAATTGATACACGCATATAAGACTTTAGATTTATAACATTTACCTCTGTTTCCTAATTTTTTTAAAGGTTACAAAAGTTACACAATAGCAAAGCGTTGAATCATTTGCACATAAATACTTGCAAGGATGAATATTGAGTTATAGGTCATGCAATCGATTAGTTTCGCTTTTCTATTGGAATCAATCAATTGTGATTGAATTAAGGTTGAATTTCAAAGGGCGAATTTTTCTCTAGTGGAAATCAATCTTTAGCACAACTCAGTTTTTAAGGCGGATTTCCACAAGACGAATTCCACAAGGTGAGTTTTAAATGATGTCATTACATTGGTTGAAAGCGACGTTAGTAGTCGCTTTCAACCAACGTAATGGCTTTGTTTGGAATTCGTGCGAACGAATTTGCCTAGTGAAAATCAACCTTTATTTGCTAACCTGGTTTGGTTTGGTTTTACTTTTACGTCTCTGAACAAGTAATTTTAATTTATAAAACAAGGTAACCCAACAAAGGTCAAACCAGAGACAATAACTATAGCTCCATGTATGGACTCTGTACTGATGGTAACACACAGTTCGTACCCGGAGACATTCATGTTCCTATAGACCTTTTTATAAAATAATGAAAACGAGGCGTTTTTTGCTCAAAGTAGAATTTGTTACAATACAATAAGTTTCTTTTTGTGGAAATTCGCTGCACAAAAGGAAGGTATTGAATTGTAATAAGTTCTACTTTGAACAACAAACGCCTCGTTTTCATTATTTTATAAAAAGGACTATTTAGCAGCCGTTCACGTCGTAACATATATTCACTATATTTAATCACGTGGGTAAAAACTTGTTCTTTCTAAGTCCGCAGTAAGAACGCTGCCACTGTAGATTTTGGATAGAATTTTGCCTCTTAGAATTACAATGTCGTTAAGCCTTGGTTTATCTATAACAAAATTTTCAAACAATTCAGGAAATATTAAATGAGTCATTTATTCCAAAGGATTCTTGGGTGATAAGAATTTATGGGAGTTAGATGTTTTTGTTATTTTTTCCTTCTTTAATGCATCGTAACTTTACAAGAGCTGTATTTTTCATTTTAGCTACTAAACACAATGACGTCCATACAACAACAACTTTTGGTACTTTTATTCTTCGTTAAAAGTACTCACAGCATGGAAGAACCTTTATACCGAATGATATATTGGGAATTAAAACCATATATATTCTTAGAAAATAACAAGATAACTGGAATCTACCCTAAAATGTTTGAACTAATGAAATTTCACTGTGGTAGTGAAATTAATGATCGCAATGTAGTAGAATACACCTTGAAATTAAAGAGTAAATCATTATTTGAAGAGTTGTTTGAATCTAACATTGCTTATGGTGATAATATATTAACAAATATCAGTGCAAATAACGTAATCTGGGCTCCTTATATTAACTTCATACAATTTTCAACTTCTAAACAAAACAAACGTTATGTCAGGCAGTATACACTTCAAAGAGCAAAGGAAATGGCTGTTATCGTTCCTCGATACAAAATATCACTAATACAGAAGGTTGTACTTGGCTTAAAGAATTGCAATGAAATTATAGTTGTATTGACTTTACTATCATTATCAATTGGGATACTAATGTGGATGATTGAGAAGAATCATAACGTAGAATTTGATCGATCCTTTCTGAAAGGAGCCTGGACAGGAATATGGTGGAGTGTAGTAACAATGACAACAGTGGGATATGGTGATGTAGTTCCACGGAGAATAATATCACGTATTCTTGCAATAATATGGATGTTTGTTGGTTTAATGACAACTTGCATCATCACAGGTACAGTTACAGCAACTGTGTCTGGAGTAACTGATTTGGATATATTTGGTAAAAGCGTTGTGGTGTTGAAAGATTCTTACGAAGAAAAAATTGTAAAAGAAGATTATAACGCAACAATCTTCACGGTTGATACTTACGAGGAATTGTTGGAGAAAATTGGTCGAGAAGGCATTTTTGCAGGTGTGATAAATGCTGAAGTTGCATCATGGTATCAGGAATATTATCGTAGTGATACTCGAGATATACCATTACGTGCCATTTATACCATACCTGCTGTTATTGACATTTCTTGGCTTATTAGTGGTGGACATCCACAGTTTTGGGAATGTGTGATGAAAAACAGGCTTGACATATTTGTGCCAGCGCAACAATTCTATAATCACCATATACAATTAGATACATTGCACTATGAATCAATGAACAAACTAATGCTGGATGAAACTTACATTCAAGTTATTGTGGGAGTAATATTTGGGTGCTGTATAGCTGGCATAATATATGATATCATACAGAAGCAACGGCCCACAAAAGAAATCTCAGTTCAAACTGAAAACAGAGAAATCTTATTTAAAATAGAAATGAAAAAATTAAAGGGTACTACCTTGGAAGAATTGGGATATACACAAACCGCAAACTTGAACTTGTATATATGAAATTTAGCATCAATGGCAATTGCCAGTATTAATGTTTATTAATGGGAGACATCCACAATTATAGCCATGTGCAGTTTAGAACTGAATTGACATTACGGTACCAGCTAAAGGATACTATAAGCACCATATACGATTAGGTATTTTTCACTATCAGTCAATAAACAAATTAATACTGTAGGAAACTTATATTCAATTAGTTTTTGGGGCTGTATTTGGATTTTTGATAGATTGTATTTTCCATGATATCATACAGAACTGATGACTCACAAAAAACTATCCCTGCATAAAATAGGGAATTGTATTGAAAGAAAAAACGAATTATTTAAAGAATGATATATTAGAAGAATTGAACAGATGAACATGTACATTTGACATTAAGCACCAATGACGAAAATAAGAATTTGTATTAATCGACTTCTTGCTACAAACAAGAGTAGAAATGTTTGAGAAAAAGTAAAACTGTGCGAAAAATCAGGATTTTTACTCAAAAAATCAGAATTTTTACTTAAAAGTACCGATATATATTAACTTTATTAAATAATGGCCTGTTTCTATGCCGATAAGCCGCCGGCAAACAATATAAATTATTATTAGGAATAATAATTTGGAAGTTAAGTTAAGTTAAGCCTATAAGACCCGGGCTTGTGGGCGGTCTAATAACCCGGTACAATGTAAACTTGGTCACAATACACCCCAGGCTCTCTACTATCCGAAAATGTAATAAAATTTACATACGTCATCATTTCATGCAGAACATAAGTATCCATCGGCAGTACCTGTGAAAATCTGGTTTAAAAGGCGAAAATGGAAATTTAGCTAGAACAATTAATTGTATCGTTATATTTGATAATTATAAATGTTTTATTAACTATTACATAATAAAAAGCCTTTGTAAAGTCTCGTAGACCAAAATAATACCGAATTTAATCAAAAGATTTTTGGAAAATTTCCGGTCCCGAAGGCTAAAAGTGGTCCTGAGTCCGTTTGAAGTAAGTTTTTGGAAAAAAATTTCTGGGAATTTTTTTTAAATACAATAAGGTGAAAAGTCACCAAATTTGGGCTTAAAACAATACCGGGGTAAATAGGGTTAAGTTGCTACGAACAAATAGTTGTTTGAGGAAATATGCTCTTTCTGCGGTACTTGATCGGAAAGTGCACTCTCTCTCTCTCTCTCTCTCTCTCTCTCTGAGCAGCAAGTCATTCACATAGCTCGTCATATGTGCGTTGAATTCTAAAACACTGTCTGACAGAAACGGATGACAAGCGCCTGTTTCAATAATCACACTCTCCTTTATAAGAAACCTAGGACTTGAGCGAAAATTGGAGTTTCTTAATTTTGAAAATATATTTCCTGTCTGCATAAGACGTCGTAACAATGTCGTAACAACGTCAAAACGGCATCGCGCCGCGGCAAGTCAATTTTTTAAAAACTTTTAATTGGGTAAGGCGTTATCCGAAATTGGATTATGTCTTCCTTTATGGAAAATCAATTAACGAAGAGGCTATATTATTATACACCATATAAGACGGGCCAAAGGAGTTCGGGATTTACTATAGGCAAGATTCGCTATTTGAATACTGGGAACCACTGGATAACAGTCTGACCATTTCGGTCAATCTTATGTGGTGCATTTGAGCGAAATTAAAATAAACCTCGTGCCTTCGTGGGTCTAGAATTATCTCGTGCCTTCGTGGGTCTAGAATTATCTCGTGCCTTCGTGGGTCAAAT
>JAULBZ010008894.1:0-10397 GCA_032360805.1 Neoturris breviconis | reverse complement strand
TAGGGTGCAAAAATGCCCTACCATGCGTGTTTTTGAATTTTTTTTTTGAAAAGTTTTTGAAATTTTACAAGTTTACCGCGAATACCAAACGTTTTTGTAGAAAAAAAATTGGTAGTCGTTGCAGGTGTCCTGAGACCACGCCCATTATATATGAAATGGTATATTTTTACTATCAATATATTGTATTTATAATGTCTACATTCATTTATCATCATTTCCGCTACATTTGAGTGAAATAACGCATCAAACACGTGAGAATACAATTTTCTGTTTTCAAGGAGTTCTATTGTTCTCAAGACAATAGAAGGACAATATCCCATTGTCTACTAATTTTTGAACATTTTTGAATTAGGTTTGATGAGAGCATTTTATGTACCAATTGTTATTAAGAAAATCAAAGTAGTTCAGAAGTAACAAAATCTAAATGGTGTCTAGAGCGGCAACGCCTTTATGTAAACATGCACAGAAGCGTTAGAATTTTACACGGCGACATGTACTTATCAAAAGTATATAACGAAATTTTAAAACTTCGTTTGACGTCTCTTTTACCAATATTTCTTACTCAACATTTAACATTAACACTAACAAAAAATACCAAAAGATATAAGCAAACATGCACAGAAACATTAAAATGTTGCACCGCTAGTACACGTCTCTTTTACAGTCGCCAATATTTCTCAAAAATACAAAAAATTATAATTAGTAAAAGGTCTTGTTTTATTCCATAAAATATAAAAGTTCTTTTTTGTCTTATTCTTTCAAAAAATAAATATACAACTCTAAAAATGGTCGTAAAAGGTCTAATTTGTGTTATTCTGCCTGAAAAAATATGTAGCTCTAAAAAAAAGGTCGTAAAAGGTCTTATTTAGTCTTATTTTATCAAAAAAAATATATAACTCTAAAAAAAGGTCGTGAAAGGTCTTATTTGTCTTATTCTATCATAAAGAAAATATAGCTCTTAAAAAAGGTCGTAAAAAGTCTTATTTGTCGAGATTACGTGTGGTAGAGTTTGAAACTCTGACTAGCAAAATCTGGGAGTTTAACCCTATTTGCCTTGTGTAATCCTGGAGGGGTGTAAAGTGCCCGCGTTTATTTTTTTTCGAACCGCTAATGCTTATGATATGAAACTTGGAAGACTTATAGAATAACTCAATACAAACACTTTGACTAAACAAATGAAACATCCGTAAAATATACAATCTGATCTATAAAATATTAAATCTGGTCTGTATTTGTCAATACTTTTGTATATTTCATTTGATATTTCCTGTCCCAATCATCTTAATTCTCTAGAGAGTCTTAATTCCCTGGTGTATTAGGACCTCATCTATCTTATATCCCTAGAGAATTAAGATTGGTCTAGGGAATTAGGACTAGTAGTTTTAATTTCATAAAGTCATCAAAATGCTTAGTGTGGCAGGTGAAATATAAATTGCTCAAGCGCAGAAAGGTCTTCACATTTTTAATACCAAAATCAAAACAATGAGTAAATGTAATAATAGTTCTTTGTATGTTTTAACAAAATATAAAAAAACAAGCACGTGTAAAATACGAAGTAGCTGCTGTAAAGCAGTTCTTTAGATTTAATAAAATATAAAAAAACATATCCTTTAGTTCCATCTCCGCTATTCGGTTGAAACCTTCGGAAAAGGTGTCAAAGCTGCCCTTTCCAAACAATGAATAAAAAGATTACGCATCTGCAACACATCAAAAATTGCTTCTATTGGCGATTTAGCGTCAAGAATTTCAGCGGCAAATGCCACTGCAAAAACACCACAATTATGACCATCTGGTTGCCTCTGTATAGGCAAGAAATTTACCAAAACATTTCCATTCTCAGGGGCAAAGTTTTTGTATAAAGCTTGGATAGACCTTCTCGCTGTGGCAGTCAAGTTTGAGTTTAAGCTCTCACATATTTGAACGCGGCTGTTTGAACAAAAGCTTAGGAACCAGTGATTACTGCCGTTGTGCAGTAATTGTATGTGTTCATCCGTTACTTTGCTTTGTAAGGTTTAACTCTTTTTTGGCAATTCAAGACCGATTGGTAGTACTCTTGTGTTCCTAACGTTTTACAAATAAGGATTTGGGCGGCATCCATTAGTGTATCATTTAGCCAGGCATTATTTGATAACAAGATATTTTTATCTTCTGTTTTCAGATGAAAGTGCTCATTTTTCAACCAAAAAACATCGTGTTGATACTGCCGCCTTCCAGATTATAATTATTTGGGAACTCTTTATTTTTCTTGGAAGTATTTTTCCAGTAAATCTTCTGAAAGGTATACCACGAGTTACTATCTGGTATCAATATAAGTCAGGACGATTTCCATTTTTTATAGCAAATTAACTGGGCTATACGCATTACCAACCCACTTCCTCGACCAAATAGCTTTATTAACTTACGTACACTCACTTTGAACTTTCAATTGAATGATAACTTTCTGATATCGTCATCTGGTTTAACATAAATACGAGGAAGTAACGTTTCTCTCTTTTTTCTGATCATTTGAAATCGGGAACATGTATTCATAACGTTGTTATATGTTTCGCATACGTGATCGGAAATTTTAATAGACTCAATCAATATTTTCTCGACAATTTCATCAGCTAACTCATCCCAGAAGTTAATAACTTCTTCATCTTGAGGATGGGTGTTCTGACCAGTGCTTTTAAGTGGCCTTTCGTCCGGGATTTGGCTGTTATGAATGGTGTTTTCTATAGGATTTGCGATACACTCATTAGCATTTTGATCAATCTCGTCATCTGTTAAATCTTGACATTCGTTGATACCATCCAAGTTTCGAACAAAAAGTTTCAATTGCGCCTTGTTATACTTCTTTTTCAATTTCTTATCATCTTTATTCTTCAATGTGACCAAACCCTTTTTGGTGATATTTGAAACAATATACGGCCCTAACCACTTGAAACAAAATTTCCCACCTTTTCTATCAATGCATTTATTGTTTCTCAATAAAACCTCAACACCGATGCAAATACCAATTGACGCTGAAGAGTTGTTACGGTTGTCATAATCACGTTGCCGTTTCTTTTGGGACTTCTTTATGTTTTCACCAGCCTGTCTATGTACCTAATGACGTTAGAAGAGGCCAATACAGCGTCAAGGAAGTCCTTATCAAAGGGCTCTTCGGTATCCAAATTATTTATAGATGATAACTTATATTTAACATCTATAGAAAGCACTGGTTCTCGGTTGTATAGTAATTTGAAAGGGGAATATTTTGTAGAGGATGTGAATATTCACACGATGGGCATTTGATTGTGGATGATAGGTACTTGTAACTCGTGGCTCAGTACCTGTAAGACGTTGAAGCTCAGCAGACACCTCGTCAAATTCTCTGCCCAGGTCATTGATTTGGATTGCAAAACAACCATGTCTGCACATCATTTCGTATAAAACCTGGGTAATAGTAGGGGCAGTTTTGTCCATAATAGGCTTTGCCTCTGATCACTTACTGAAATAGTCAATGCAAAAGATAAGGTAGCGATAATACATTAAATCAACACCCACTTGCTTCATAACGTTTGAAGGCACTGGTATGCTATGCAGTTCACTATTCGTTTTTAGTTTTAAATCGCCTTGTTTCTGGCAATTTTCACTAGACTTAATGTAATTTTCAACATCTTTGTAAATTGAATACCAAAAGAAGCGTTCTGAAAGTTTTGAATAAGTTGAATCTCTACCTTTGTGAGAAGCCATAGCTTTATAATGTGCTTTCACCAACGCCTTCATGGAGGTCTTTGACTATTTCAAGTTGTCGTTGATACGTCATTACTACAACACGTTTTTTTCTGATAAAAAGAATTGTCCATTTTCGATTGAAAAGTTTTTACAAGCTCTTTTGAAATTCGACCTTGCTCCCCATTCTTTCATCGTTTTCGGATATTCGTTGAATCCCAAGAAAACTTCAATATCTTAAAGTTCATAATGTTTTCTTTTTCTTTTCCCTTTCACTTATTTCCACAAGAGTCTGAACAGGATAAGCACTAAACGAATCTGACATAAAATCCTTCTCCAAGTCCCTACAAGATACCGAGCTGGCTAAGTAACTACGATAAGTATAAACAAAACAAATGAAAACATTTAAGTCCTACGTTGTTTGTTGGTTGATGATTAGAAAGATATTGAGAAATATCAGCTCGTTCATATTAATTTCCCAGATACATACCATAACATCTTCAATTCCTCTTCCAACCATGTTTGTAATAAACAAAATGCAATTACTTCCAAGGAAATTCTTCTTGGTAGAATCTCACGCTTCTATACCACGAGCTAAAAAAATCATTTAGTCTCGAACTTGGAAGTCGATTGCGTGGTTAAAACTTTGCTATTATAGAAACTATTCCTTGTAGAAACGCGGAACCCAGGATATTTAATGCCGATGCTTACGAAAAAGAAGAAGAAAAAAACCAGAAAAACCCAGCCTGAATAGATGAATAGATACCTGCTTAGTAAGCAGAAATCTAATAATAGCTATATAATTTGGTTCGTTAAAGTGAGAGTTCGTTATATCGGGGTTCGTTATATGGAAGGGTTTTATGAGGGTTTCTTAGGGGAAAAACGAGGGGAAATAGAGTTTGGTTCGTAAAATCGAGATGTTCGTTATATCGGGGGTTCGTTATATCGAGAGTTCACTGTAGTATTAAATTATACTCGAGAACCAAAATTCTACCAATTTTAATCTAGAAATCAGACCTAAACAAAACGATGCCTAAACAGCAGAAATCTTTCGGACGCCAAGCGGCTGTTAATATAGCTATTATATAGCTACTATAAGTCTGAGGGTGATGCTTGAAAAGCTAATGTTTGATCAATTTTCAGCCTAGTGATGCTTACAAAGGTGATGGTTGTAAAAAAAACCCTGTAATAAGAAATTATCAGAATTCAAACAAGTTTTTTTCATTTTTAGAGTGCACCACTTGTGCTACTATAAAAATGGCAATTTCGGTGTTAATACTTCGATTTCAAGTTACTTATGAGGGCAAAATTTATAGAAAAATGATTTCTTCCGGTTGTATTAACGAAAATGTGTTATTTTGATGACGTCACAGTGACGTCTAAAACTAAAAAAAAGAATTTAAGGACGTTGCAATTGTTTAAAATCGTGTCCAATAAATTACAAAATCGTCAAGTCGCACATTTAAAATAATTTTCAAGAAAATTAATTAAATCTTGATAAAGTGTTTACCCGATATAATTTGCATTTCCCCTCCAAATTTGATCACATTTAAACAATTGCAACGCCTTTAAGTCTATGTTCACACTTATCGGATAGAAATTATTTTGGAATTAATTACATAAATAGATCAAAAGATATTGGTTATACGAAAATTGGTTTGCTTGTATGAAACTTTAATTTAAATATTTCTGACTGTTTTGGGAACATGAATTTTGGGAAAGAGATTTATCGAGTAGGCTCGACAAGTTTTATTGTTTCCAACAGCCTAGTACCAGGCTTTTGGAACAAATTCGAATTTCCATGCTGTTTGACATGCTAATCAGATTTTGAGGCTTTCCGTCTGAGTTGAAATTCCATATTTTTGCTCAAATTTCACTTTGTCTTAAATATTTTTTTGAGAGATTGTAGAACTCTTTTAATCGTATTTCTTAGAATAAATCAGCCATTTCAAAGATTTTGCGATGGCGTTATAAGAAACATGCTGAGAACAACAAACTAAAATACCCACAAAACACAAGACATTTTTTTAAAAAAGGTAACGTTTTCAGACCAGCATGTTTCTAACATAACGTGCAGGAGATATACCATATTGGGGAAACATTCGTCGGGTAAAAATTTCGTTAACCAGAAAGATTATACCAATTTTGCCCGTCGAACTTTTCCTCGCTAAGGTACTACGCTTCTGCACCCGCGAATTATAGCACACTCTGATTTCTACCAGAGTGGATGTCATTGACTTTAGTGCGAAATGTTTTTCCTAGTGGAAAAACACCATTAATGAATAGCCACAACGCAAAGGTTAGTTTACACTAGGCAAGTTCGTTCGCACGAATTCTAAATAAAGCCATTAGAGTAGTTCAAAGCGACGTCACCTAACAGATATGAAATTCGGGTAGGAATTTATTTTTTTAAAATACCCGAAAATATAGCTCAGTTACGTAAAATAAGTTCCAAATAAAGCTTGGAAAGTTTCGAGATGCTACGAAAAGTAAAAAAAAAGTTATTTTCAAAAAACCATAGGTTGGCAAAATAGGGGTTAACCGAAGAATCTGGAACTATTGTATTTATAGCCCTATCACATTTGTATTTATAAAGTTTGAACTACTGTCCCAGTCAGCAGTAAAAACGCTAGAACAACGGCAACGGAGTGTCTTTACTGCGGACTTTGAACAATTTTTTGTCCACAAAGATAACTATAACGTGTGAAATGAATGGTATTGAAATTTTCTCACTTTTAGAAACTAGACACAAATTGTTCAAGCTTCATTACGTAAATAGATCAAAAGATATTGGTTATACCTAGAGACCACCTATTTGTTCATCGAGAAGTCATATTAAAATAGTAATATTAAACTTTGATTTAAATATTTTTGACTGTTTTGGCAACATGAATTTTGGGAAAGAGATTTATCTCAGAGATTTATTGAGTAGACTCGACAAGTTTTTTTGTTTCCAACAGCCTAGTACCCAGGCTTTTAGAGCAAATTCGAATTTTCATGCTGTTTGACATGCTAATCAAATTTTGAGGCTTTTCGTCTTAGTTGAAATTCCATATTTTTGCTCAAATTTCACTTTGTCTCAAATATTTTTTCGAAGGATTGTAGAACTCTTTTAATCGTATTTCTTAGAATAAATCAGCCATTTCAAAGATTTTGCGATGGGGTTATTAGAAACATGCTGAGAACAACAAACTAAAATTTCCACAAAACACGAGGCGTTTTTAAGACGTCTTATTTCGACTCAATCTGATATGGACGTTTTTGAGACGAATTGAGACGTTTTAAAGAGGTCCCATACATAACGTATTTTAGAATACGTCTTTAAGACGTCGATATTACGTCTCAGTACAAACCATTTATTTTTGCCAGTTGGAAGACGTTTTATAGACGTCTTACTGTAAGACGTGCATAATAAGACGTCAATAAGATGTCTTTGGAATACCTGATGAAAACTAGGGCTACGTTCCATTAAAAATCTACAGTATTCCATGGAATACCTGATAAAAACTAGGGCTACGTTCCATTAAAAATGCGCAGTATTCTATAGAATACCTGATGAAAACTGGGGCTACATTCTATTAATAATGCGCAGTAATTCCAAGGCATACCTGATGAAAACTAAGGCTACGTTCCATTAAAAATGCGCAGTAATTCCATGGATGAAAACTAGCCACTATTACAAATTCGACGTCTGGCGAGAAGACGTGGCGAAGGAATAGTACTTTTTTGCCGGTAGAAACGATTGATCAAAATATGAAGCAGTTTGCATAGACGCCTGGAACCTAAGCTAGGATTAGGTTCCTGAATTCTACTCAACTTGCTTCACGTTTGAATCATCCTCCCCTGCGCCAAACGTGAAGCAAATATAATTAAAAAAACAAGTGATTCTGGAAGAAATAGAGCCTAGATCCCTTTAAATATTTCATAACGTAGCTGTAGGATTAGGTTCCAAACTTTAGCTATGTATTTGCAAAAGCAGCCACTGTGAGGTGTTATGAGAAATAGGTGTTCTTATTCTCTAGCTGAGATAAAATTCTTTTATTTATTTATTTTTTAAAATTCTTAACTTTTTATTGTTAAATGCGTGCTTTTCAGAACAGCTCGTTTTCCTAGCTGAGCAAGAATGAGTGCTAAGCACAGCTCGTTTTTCCAGCTACACAAGACTCTCCCTAAACAATGTCTATTTTTGTCGTAAGGACACCCCTATTTCCCAGCTTAATACAGAATCAATTTATCCCAGAACAGATCATTTTCCCAGCCAGAGCTTCTTTGATTTCCCCAGCTGAGACAGCAAGCTCAAAAGATCAAAATCTACAAGTGTGCCTTTTTTTCTGGAACCTAAGAACAGGTCTAATTCCCAGCCAGTATATATCAGAACGCCGACTTTTAAGAACACCTCCGTTGGCTGCTTTCGTATTGGTGCTTTTATCTTTTCGTGTATTTCTGTTTAAAAATGAAAACAAGAAGCCGAATCGGCTTGAAAAATCCCACCTTTCTGGATGAATGTAACATTAAGAGATTTAGTGCGTTGATGTAAGTGGGTAAACAAAATGTGTATAGATATAAAATAAAACAAAATTTTAAATTAATGTCAACCCTGCAATCGAAAAATGTAATTATTAAAGCCCAGTACGATCTGAACAGTTTTGGTCACATTCCAATTCCAAAATTCGAGATGTTCGTTATATCAGGGGTTCGTTATATGGAGAGTTCACTGTAATTCAAATTATTCCTTTCAGATACACTATTAACATGCCAAGTTTCATCGCTATGCTATTAGTCCTTCAAAAGTTGTAGAGGGAATAACTTTTCCAAAAAAGTCCGATTGAAGTCAAGTAAAATTATTTTTTGTTATATTTTTATAATAGAAAATAATCGACGATATATATTCACTTATTTTTTATAACGCTATCTATCAACCTCGTCCCAAGGGCCTTCTATCTCATTTTTGAAAATGATGGCGGCGAGACGAAAACCTTTTATCTCACCGTCCTCATTTTTAAAAAAGAAAGATAAGGCCCTGATGATGAAGTCGACTATGGAGAAGGGGAAGATTTGTTAAAAAAAAGATTGGAATATCCGTAGGTCATCATCCACCCTCGTTCCCAGGGCTACCTACCGCTTTGAGCGGAAAATACCTAACTTGGGAACGAGGTTGGTCATGACCGTTACAAACGACCAAAAAAAACAAGTAGTTGAATTTTGATTGTGAATTTATTGAAAGCTAATATTATGTGAAGGTTGTTTCGAAATATTCACTGCAAAAGCCAAAATACGACATTCCATTGGTAGGTTTTGGTGTCACAGTTGCCTAAACACAAATATTAAATAATTGATACCCAAATGAAAAAATATAATTTTATTGATGCCACATACAGAGAGACCAGATTGGAAAGGAGATTGGAACATGTACCTATGCCGTATACTCAGTCGGCAAAAATCCTTTTTAAAGCCAGCAAAATAGCGTTAGAACAACGTTCTTTGAACGTTTTTTCAGCAAAATAGCGTTAGAACAACGTTCTTTGAACGTTTTTTTAACGTTATTTTGCCGACTTAGAACAGGTTTTTGCCGGTTGGGTACAATAGAAATAATGTAATCCATACTCCTATATTTCAGTAATATTTGGACGAAGACTCACAAGTCATATAATCCGAATTCTCCATCCAAGACAGGAGAAAAGAATTACAACTCTGACGGGGTCCGTGAAGTTTTTTCAACACAATATAAACGTTATTTTCACGTTTTGACGTCAAGCCAACGTATTTTTTACGTTGAAACATTTTGTTTCATTGGTTGCTGTATAAGCCGCGTAGTCACACGTGACAGTTGAAAGTCATACGTAAATGAATGATAGAAAATACTAAACTAACTCATAGCACAGACCAACTGGGGCAAAAACTTGTTTAACATCCGCAGTTAAGACGCTAGAACAACGTTGAAGTACGTTGTTCTAGCGCCTCTTTACTGCTGACTTTGTACAAGTTTTTACCTACTAGGGAACTTCATGTAAATAGTCACATCAGGAACTAAATACAAAGATAACCGATAATATCGAAACAATATCAAAACGACGTAGCGATGTCGTTTTGAAGTTGTTTCGATGTAGATCCGACGTCGTATGTCAACTGTGTGAAGCTTGAATAGTATCCTCACTCGATCAAGTATCACGATCTCTTTAAAAAATATTGTACAAATTTAATTTAAAATGATAAAATTTCAAGTGAAATGCAATAAAAAAAGTAGTATTAATTTATTCACAAAGATCGTCCATTATACATCTCTTTATAAACCTTTTATAACAAGATCTTCTTATAAACCATAAGTATTAATTGTAGCTGTATATACTTATCCAATAAAGAGAAATACAAGTCCGAGGTCGATAATGCAGACCGAGCTTGCAAGAATTGTAAAAAATTCATGTAATACAAACAGAGAGACCAAACACTTCTTTGATTTAGACTAGAGATTTAGATTTAGACTGGAGAATAGTCGGTCTAAGAAAATCGAAAGATAGTCACGCGTACGTGTCGTTGGGTGAAATTTGATTTCTTTGGTATCCCGAATTTACAATAGCAAGTCATTCTTTAGTTGTTTTTTATTTCTTCGGGGGGTAAAATTAAAAAACATTAGCCCCATTAGTACTGCCGGTTGAATTCTGCCCCCCTACTTTGGAGTACTGAATAGGGGGAGGAGGAGGGGG
>JAULBZ010008893.1:0-10398 GCA_032360805.1 Neoturris breviconis | reverse complement strand
GTACTTGTTGCCATCCACGGCGCGGGAGATCAGGACCAAGACCTGAGCGAATTTCTGGCCGAAACTTAAAGCTGGTTAACCAGCTAATAATAATCATTAATTACAGGTTAGCAGGCAAATTCTTGCCTCTAAGAATCGCTCTGTGGTGGTTTGTGATCAAATTTGATTGGTAATTCTTTCCAGTGATCGTCTAGCTTGTTTTTTAATACGTTTATGTTTTTAGCGTTGAAGACATCTTTTGGTAGACTATTCCATGTGCTTACAACGCGTTAATAGAACGAATTTGAATTCCTTAGGTCGTAATGCGTATAATTGAAAATTGTGTGTTTTGCTTGCGTGCGGTACCGGGGTCGAAATGATGTCGATATCGATGATTTTTCATAGTTATGAAAATGTTTATATACCTATATCATATCTCCACGCGCTCATCGTTATATGGCGTGCAGACCATTGACAAGCTTAGTGGAATGCTTTTGGACTTTCTCAATGATATTGACGAGATATGGTGACCAAACAGCCTGAGCGTACTCAAGATGAGGCCTAACGAATGTTATGTACATCCTCTTCAATAATTGACAATCCAGGAAACTGAAGCTCCGTTAGATTAACTCCATTATTGCATTTACCTTATTGATTTTTTGTGACATATGCTTTCGAAGTTCAATTCTGCGTCTATTACAACTCTATCGCAGCCACTTTTTGGATCAATTCTCCAAAGAATCAATATTGGTTTGTAAGGTAAGCGAGTCTTTTCGTGATGCAATGCGGTTGAAGATTATCAGCAAATAGTAGCCCTTAAGATTCAATATTGTCTATGATGACATTAATATATACAATGAAGAGGATAGGTCCTAGGACACTATCTTGAGGAATACCACTAAGCACGGGTGAAGATTTTGATTCTGCTCCATTCATATTAACGACTTGTTTGAGACCACTAAGGAAAGCTTTTATACATACTGAGTATCTTTCCAGTTACACCAAACGATTCTAATTTACCAATCAGTCTTCGATGGGGAACGTAATGAAAAGCCTTTAAAAAATCTTCTTTTCGACATTAGATGTCGTATTTCCCCTTTTACAATGAAATCAAAATTTATAAACGGTTTGACCCGATTGTCAACGCTGAGGACATTAAACTTCCGATTACTTACTTACTTACTCGCTTACTTACCACGCCATTTAACACTTACCGAGGGGTACGGACTTGAAATTTGAAAATGTTTTCTGTTATGAAACATGTCATGCCTTGAGCACAATCAATATTGTCAAAGTGCTTGCTTTTTTGCACCGCACTATGGAAACAAATGTCAACCTGGATTTCGTACAGGAAACACTTTAACATTATACCATTGATGACGTAATGGATCGTGGTCATTGGAGTCAAATATTGTTTTGTTTACCTAACTTTTTACCAATAATTTATTCGATCCTATTTCCCAGTTTAAATACCATATTTCTTTGTTTAGCTGGCGTTGACAATCTATTCGACCCGATCGTCAACGCCTTTGTTTACTTATAAACGGGTGGACGTGATTATTGACGCAGTTTGCTTGGTTCATAAACGGGCCTGCCGGTTTATTATTGGGTCAGCCAGACCTTGACAACCGGAACAGAGTTGTTAATCGGGTTAGATCACTATCATTGCCATTGTTTTTATTAGTTAAATCCCGGAATATACATTTTTCACCAATAAAATTTCAAAGGCAGCTGGTCCAGATGAGATCCCGGTAGTGGTACTAAAAGCCATTGCACCTGAACTACTTCTATTCTTTGAAAGCTATTTGACAAATGCATCAAAGATTCTTGATTCACAAATTCTTGCAAAAATCCATATGTTTGTCCTGTTTTTAAAAACTCTGTCTTTGCTCCGACCCAACTGCATATCGCCCTATTCCCGTTATAAGTAAAATCTTTAAATCTGAACAAATATGTTGTAATAGATGATCTTCCTGGTGATATTCTTGCTTTTTTAATTGACATATTTGCATATCTGCACTATTTATTCTTCTACATCCTCAACTAAAAGCATTGAGACCGTAACAACCAATCTAACATCTGATCTTTTAGCTGCTAAATGGGGTGAGCAGTGGTTGTTCCATTTAACGCAGCGAAAACTAAACTCGTCTCCTTTCATCATCATAAATTTCCCACAATATCTATGAGTGGAACCAACCTATAGAAGTCAACTTCTCTTGATCGCTTACTTGGCTTAAAGCTTACTGATGGCTTAAAAGTGGGATGACTGCATCGCCTTGATTGCTAAAAATGCCTCAAAGATGGTTGGTTCTTTTTATCGTTCTCGTAAATATCTTTTCCTAAGTACAATTCTTTATTTCTATAAAAGCCAAATTCGTCCAACCATGGAATCTTGTTGTCACATATGGAGAGGAGTTTCTCAACAATCACTATCATCACTTGACTGTGTCTAACATCGTCTAAAAAGGTTAGTAGGTGACAAATTATATTCAATCCTTCAGCCTCTTTCTCATCGTCGAAATGTCTCTAGCCTATCTCTTTTCTATCGTTATTTCCATAGTAAATGCTCTCACAAACTGCACTCCCTTATTCTTCCTCTTTGTTCTTTCACTCGAAAAGCTTGCTTCTCCAAATTATGTTCAAATCACCCATTCTTTCTCAACAGTCTTAAATCTCGTGGTAAGTCTTATAAAACTAGCTTCTTTCCTCGTAACGCAAAGCTATGGAACTCTTTGCCCAATGATTCGTTCCCAATTCGATTTCATGCTTTTTTGTGGGGTTCCACTTTTATTTTTGGGGTCCCACATTTGTTTTTGGGGTTTCTCTTCTAGTTTTGAGCTCCACTTTTATTTTTGGGGTGATACTTTTATTTCCTTAGTCCCACTTCCATACCATACCGGATATCTATCGCTATGTCTTGGCAACAAGCAGTACATTCAATGTTTTAATTTTTAAATTTTTAATGATAGCTTTCAATGGTGAGTAGAGAGCTTTTCGGGTTTAGACTGGATCATGCTTAATTAAATTTAAACAATCATATTAAAGCCTAATTAAATTTCCCTTTGATCGTCCTATAAAAATATATTATTTATAACAAACGAAAAGTTTTTGGTTCTTGGTCCCAAACCACCAATGTTTTTCCAAAATTGCCATATGTTGAAAGTTTGACCTGTTGCGTTGAGACTATGCGCAAAATATGAAAACCCAACAACATTCTAATCAAAAGATACCATCAAACTCGGAATATAAAGCTAGGGCTTATGTGAGTTCGTAAGTAATTTTTGGTGGGATTATGTACGGGAGTGGGCGGGGGAGTAGAAGGGGGCGGGATTAAATTTTGTATCAAGGATTCAGCCAAACCCTTCAAAGAATATCATACCAACTAATGTAACAAATACAACAAAAAACACAAGGAGGCACCTGAATCATCGGAAGAAGCATATAACTACCTGGTATGTATTACCTACAGAGTCATTAGCTACGAAAATCAACATAAAAATAAACTACAATCTTAGACTTTCAATAATGGACATTTTACAAAGTTTAACCAACAATACACGCCACAAGTAAAACAAAAATGTGGAAAACGACCACGAGAAGCCCCTAGAGATTTATCTCAGAGATTTATTGAGTAGACTTAATACTTTTTCGCTAATTCGACGAATTTTGTTGTTCCTATCAGCCTAGTACCCAGGCTTTTGTTGAAGTTGAAATTTCGATCATTTTGCCAAAATTTGACTTTGTTTACAGTATACTGGGCCAAGATTGTAGAAAGAGTAGGAGTTCTTTCTCCTTTTGTAGGCCTAGGTGCTTATAACGGGTGGTCACATACATGGAGTGATTTATGAGCTAGCATTTTGGTTGGCTTATAATAGTCATAGATGTCTATGAGACAATTTCAAAGTGAGATTCTAATAACCCAATATGGTAACCCCCTATTTTGCATAATCGTGGAAAAAACAAAAACATTGCAATACATATTACCTTTAAACCTTGCCTTGGGAAGGGCTACCAACTTACATCCATTAATTCCAGTGAAGCGCTACCAACACTACAAAAATATATGAGATGCTGACAGTGGAGGGGGGTATTCGGAGTTAAACGGTATTAGTATTCTTTTTTCTGCATTAACTACCCCCGCCTCCCCAAAGTGGATTAGTTGCATTAAGGGTATTATGTTAAAACTTGTGCTCCGGTAAATGACTTTTGTTATCACACAACGTAATCGAAAGAGTAATATGCATCTTAAAGAATCGACCGGATACGGAAGGACCGTTCCCTGATTGCTGAATACAGTACACTATTACACGTGGTCTTATTTTTCACTGATAACATTCAGTTCAGAAATAAATGAAATCAACAGAAATAGTTTTCTTTTATAAATAACGAATAATTTTTTTTTGCGGATCACATTCAAATGCGGTACCTTAACGGTAATAAAAAAACCCTGCAAAAAGTGACTAAAATATTTCATAGGTGACTAAAATGCTACCGACTAAATTATAATGCCGACTGTTTTCAAACTGACTCGTATTTTTAACCGGCATATTTTTTAGCTGACCTATATTTGAAGACAGTGAGAGAGAGGTAGATTTACTAAGCGAAAATGAAGAAATAACAAGAAAGTTAATGTGTTAAAATTGTTGAAGTCACATAGACTAATCTTGTAAATAAAGTTGATTAAAGATACAAAATCACCCTCAGATGTTGTAGGAAATTATGTATTTTCTATGCTCACTGTGTGGCAGCTATCTTGTTTGGCGAAACATTTTCTGTTTTCAAGGAAAATAATTGCTTGTTTTGCAACTTCTTGACATTTTTAGACTCTAAAATTTTCTGAGTATGTTCAGTGTGTGTCACTTATCCATTTGACATAGATATTGAAAATTTGACCAAAAAAGTGAAATGTTTTTTTAACCATTTCCAACAATTTATCTATTCTGGATAATGTGACTAAATTAAAATTATTTAGTCGGCAAAAAGTGATTAAATGTTCCTTAGGTAATTTCTAACCGAATAATTTTAATGCGGACTAAATTTTAAACCGTTATATTTGAATCGAAGGGAAAAGTGAGAACATTCAATCTTACAACACAGGGCAACATAAAAAATAAGAGCATCCAGCCTTAAAAAAACAAGACCACTAAGCCCTTTTTGACAATATTAAGCACATTGCAGCTTACAAACAGGAAACGTGCCTATATTTAAATGAACATCTATATTTACTGGATTATCCGTGTTCTTCTAGACAATAAAAAAAACAATGAATGTTTCAATGACCTAGTGGGCAAAAACTTATCTAAAGTCCGCAGTAAGGACACTAGAACAACATCATTTGACAGTTCTAGCGTCTTTATTGCGGACTTTGAACAAGTGTATACCCACCGGGTTGACGTTTCCGGTTCACTTCATTAGTATGACACAGTGTCGAGCACTACCAAATATGGAGCTACTGTATACAGGCTGTGAATTGCTATAAGTTTTTTTAACAATCAAGATCAACCGTTAGTATTAACGTTGCTTAATAAATTGATGAGTCATAGTACTGGTCCCAGTTGTTCAAAAGTTGCTTAACGCTAATCTAGGATGAATCGTGAATTTTAACTTTCTAATAATCAAATGTCGTGAAAAGACAATTTAATCAAGGATTAAACTAATTGTCTTTCGAACAACTGGGCCCCATGGAAACACACAATTAAATAACGAGAGACGGACGACAAACCAGGTAATCTATACATACTGTGAGTTTGTAGGACGTTATGGAACATCATGAAGAGACAATTATTGTCAAGAATTATGTAGAGATTAAAGTATGTTCGATTTAAGTTTTATCACTACACTCAATCACAGAGTGCCATTACATCCTTATTTTACATTGAACAATTGAGTATCTGTCAATTTTAGTATTTAGTGTTGCTAGGCATTTTTCAGCTTTTAGTAGTACTGCTGCTTATAAAAACGTGTATAAATGACAGCTGGCAGTCTGTAGCTATATGAGGCTAGGATTCTGTATACGACAATATATATATCTCGTTTGGATTTGATGATTAATCTACACAATTGTTCAATGTTCTATACGTTCTATAAGTTCTCTTGTATTGACAATGAAATACCCCTGCAGACACACAGTCAGATCATGTCAGATCACCGTCGCGACGTTGTTTTGACGTTGATCCGATGTCATGTGCACACTGAGACCCAGCCATCAAACTACAATAGATTAACGTTGTAACAATGTTAAAACGACGTCGACGTTATGTTCCAGATCAAATGTACCTGGTTGAACGTGTGCTATTCATTTACATTACGCCGTGATGTCAATTTCAATCAATGGGCGGGATTATCCGCCTAATAAAAATCAACCTTAAGACAGCCCTCTTAATTGGACTATGCATAAATGATACACTAGAAAAACCACAGTATCGTGTTATGATTAATTAGAGAGATAAGTCATTAAAAGGTACTAATTAATCATAATTAACATCAACCAGTAAATTAAAACAAACAATTATAATGTAAGCTGCAGGATATAATTAAAATAATTAAATATAATTATGCAAAAATATCATGTATATCGTTAAGGGTAATGTGATATCCTTCAAATAATTAGTCACCATGGAAACAAAACATGGTGGTGTCGTATGGTTTGAATTAATTTACTTGTGGGTTTGTAAGTAACGCCTCGTGTAAACAACAGCATGGTTATTAAACGGATCAATCGGCTCTGCTGCCAAGAATAATATCATTACACGTTTTCTATATCATATTTGAAGATTCAATTTCATTCCCAGTGTGCAGTTTATGATGAAGTCACATTGAATTGATGGAAGTTAATTACATCTCGTCATGTTTAAAAGATGCGGTTTTCGCGTCCCTAAATGATTCTTTTCGACGTTGCTGTACAACATTGATTCTTTCCTACTGGTCACAATCCATCGAAAGAACATGGACTCCTCTGTGTTTGACATTCATTTCACATCCTACACGTAGCTTGTACCTTATTGTTATGATTTGAGCAAATACAGAGACATCGAGCAAATACAGAGACATCGATAGATAATTGATCTAAATTCAAGGTCATAAATTATGATAAAACTTGAGTAATATGCACCGCAAGTAAAACATAAATGCGGAAAACAACCATGAGAAGTTCCTAGAGACTTGTCTCAGAGATTTATCGAGTAGACTGCTTTATTGTTGACATTAAAGTCCCTCTGACCATTTAATGTCGACATTCAGGTTTTACTGACCAAATAATGTTGACATTCAGGTTTCACTGACCATCTAATGTTGACATTCAGGTTTCACTGACCAAATAATGTTGCCATTCAGGTTTTACTGACCAAATAATGTTGACATTCAGGTTTCACTGACCATCTAATGTTGCCATTCAGGTTTTACTGACCAAATAATGTTGGCATTCAGGTTTCTCTGACCATCTAATGTTGGCATTGAGGTTTCACTGACCAAATAATGTTGACATTCAGGTTTCACGGACCATCTAATGGTGACATTCAGGTTTCACTGACCAAATAATGTTGACATTGAGGTTTCACTGACCATCTAATGGTGACATTCAGGTTTCACTGACCATCTAATGTTGACATTCAGGTTTCACAGACCATCTAATGGTGACGTTACTAAAGTTCCAATAACCATCTAAGGTAAAAATTAACGTTCTATTGGTCGTCTAATGTTGACATTAGAGTTTCAATTACGACTTATTTTAACATTAAACTTGTAGTGACCATTTAGCGGTGACATAAATCTATTTGTCCCCCTCTCCCCTCTGCAATTTATTTATTGATAACGTTTTAAACTTTTTTCTTCATAAAATCTTGTTGCTCATTTTGGCAATTTTTTTATTCAATATCATTTGTAAGTTTTTAGTAAAGGTTTTATTACCACATTGCAAGAAATAGATTGCTGCTTTAAGAAAGAGAGACAAAAAAAGAAGATTCTGGTTTTAACCCTATTTGCCCTTGGAGGGAGGAGGCGGGAGGGTGGAGGGTACTTTGTACTACAACAATTTATGTGTAATTTTTGAAACGCTAATGCTATTAGACGTCAATTGGATGGATATATCATCGCAAGAAGGAACAACTCAAAACGATCCCATTGCCATGGGTTTTTTACGCTATCGGGCTTATGCCTTTGCTCAAGACAATTATGATAGATTTCAATGTAAATGATCTGATGCAAGTAGCGTTTGCAGACGATCTCACTGGTGTTGGAACAATATACCAATTAAGAAGATGGTGGAACCTAGTTCTTTTATATAGTCCCTACCTTGGCTATTACGTAAACGAAAATAAATCATGGTTAATCGTAAAACTTGAATACCATTGAGAAGGACATCGTCATCTTGGTGCTGTAATAGGAAATAAAAGTATCTGAAAAATAAAAAATAAAACATGTATCTGAAAAAGTATCTTCGTGGATTAAACGTTAGAGAAACTTTACAATATTGCAAAGACTCAACCGCATGCCGCTTGCACTGCATTTACTCATGGTCTACGTCACCGATACGCTTATATAATGCGCACCGCTCCTGATATTACAGATGTTATCAAACCACTAGACATTGCGATTGATACATTTATTAGAGCAATACTCAATGGGTATAACTTTAACGCAGAAGAAAGAAAACTGTTTTCACTTCCACCAAAATTTGGCGGGCTAGGTTTAATAATTCCTTCGATTATAGCAAACCAAGAATATAATAACTCTCGCAGGATAACTGAAGATATCGTTGAAAAGGTGAAACATGATGCGCTATACAACTCAAATCATAAAAGATATCGCTAAAATTAAGTCTGAAATAAAAACAGAAAAAGGTAACACTAACAAACAACAACTCAAAGAAATCAAAATGAATATTACCGGTCAAATACAATTACGAGCACTAGAAGCATCTACAGAAAACGGTTCATCAAACTGACTCACCGTTTTCCCACTTAAACAACAAGGACTTTAGACAAGCAGTCTTTCTGGGACAGTGTTTATATTTAAGATATGGTATCCTTCTTCCTAGACTACTTTAAATTGCGTTTGTGGATCACCCTTTGATTTTCAACATGGTTTATCCTGCCTAAAGGTAGGATTTACAATCGAAAGGCACAACGAAATCAGAAATTTTACATCCATTCTAAAGAAGTCTGTTCAAAAGTTAAACTTGAACCAACGCTGCAGTCGCTTACTGGCGAAACTTTTGCACGAAAATCAGCTATAACAACCGATGATGCACGAGCAGATGTAGCCGCAAGGATAGTTTGGACCAAAGGAAAAATGGTGTATGCCAATGTAAAGATTTTCAATCCATTAGCCAAGTGTCACTTTAACCAAAGCCTACAGTCAGCTCATAGAAAAAACAAAAAGAGACAATACAACGAAAGGGTCAATTTGCATACGTCATCATTTCATGCAGAATGTATCCAACCGCAGTACCCGTGAAAACCTGACTTAAAAGGCCAAAAAGGAAATTTAGCCAGAAAACTTTTCATGTTGTTTTATTTGACGTCAATTTGGTTACTTTTAATGTTGTTATATTTGAAAATTGATGACATAAATTTGTTTTTAAAAAGTGATTCCAAGCGGATCCAGGATCGCTTTTGGTCCTCAAAACCAGAAATTTTCTGAACTTGTTTAAACAAATACGGTATTTTTTGATCTACAGGCACTATAATGGCTTTTTATTTTGTAATAGTGGAAAAAACATTCATAATTAGCAAATATAATTAGCATAGTAATTAATTGTTCTAGTTAAATTTCGTTTTTCGCCTTCTAGGTCAGTTATTCACGTGTACTGCTGTAGGATACTTACATTCTACATGAAATGAAAAAGTACGCCAAATTTTGTTATATTTTCAGAAATAATAGAGCCTGGGCAATTGTGACCTAGTTTCAAGCAAAACGGAACAGGAATTGGTGTCGTGCATTGTAACTCCCACCTAGATATTAGATCCACTAAAAACCATTGGGCTTATAGGGTTAAGAAAGATAATATTAACTTAAGAACGTCGTGAGTGATGCATGAAAATTAGACATTATACCATAAGCACTTTCCGCATAGTTAATTTTAGACGATTCTGCTATAAACATTTATAACGTCAATCTATAATTTACAAAGCAGAATATTTATTAAGATCAGACCACCTAGGTACATTATGGTGGGAAGATTTGACCATATACGCCATTTTTGTTTATTTCAAAGTAAAATATACGGCATGTCCATTCTACCAGCTTGTATCCAACGCTTTTTAATTAAATCTGATCTTAATTACAAAATGCCTGATAATAGGAGCTCGATTTTCGTCCTCAACCCTTCATTAGTATGGATTTCGCTGTGAAAGCAACATAACAAAAATTATTATTCAGGAGGTTATTTTCTTACATATTTTAAAAATCTGCATCATACTT
>JAULBZ010008892.1:0-10399 GCA_032360805.1 Neoturris breviconis | reverse complement strand
ATTTTACCATAACTTGTGTTAAAGTAATGCTAATGTTACGAAACTTGGTGAAGTTACTTAAAATCACAAAATAAATAGTTCTAATAAGTCCAGTCAACTGGCATTTCCCCTGATTTTTAGAAAGTCGGATTTTTTCCGGACTTTCGGATAATAATTTTGGTATTTTCCAACATTTTTACTAAAACCTGGAAAGTATGCGAAAGAACATTTAAATACCTTCCCAAATCTGCAAACATAACGAAAAAAGCTTTTACAGAACTCTTTTAATCAAAATTCTAAGAAAATAGTTTTTAAAGAAAATGAGCCATTTAAAATTAATTGTGATGACGTCATCAGAAAAATGCTGACTTTAGTTTCTGTAATTTGTTTATAGTACAAGAATTTAAAAAATTAACATTTTCAAAAAAACGTGCCCCCTAAAAAACTCTGCCATCCCTTCCCACCCCCCCCCCCCCCCTCCCTTCCAAAAAAAAATAAATAAAAAAATCATTAGATACACAAGTAATGCACATATTATTTTATGGAATATTCACCATAACATAGCTTGCTTGTACTTTTCTAAGTATAATATTGGGTTTTTTAAAATTCTTACCTGATGGTCGCTCTCCTAAGTTTGTTTCATCCGAATTTTGAAATTCATCATCTGTTAAAATGTCTGATTGTCCTTCCATTGTAGGTTGAGATCCAAGAGGTTTATTCAGAAGACCTTCATTACTATTTTGTAAAAGAACTTTCATGCTTTCTGATAAGACGTTTGGCGTTGGTTGGTTTGGTTTCTTCTTAATTTTGACAGATTTTGTGTCATCACCATTGTCATCTTCACTTTTATCTTTAACTTTTGATATTACAGGAGGGGGACGTTTTTCCTCTTTCTCGTTGTCTTCCTTTTCTTCAAACTCGTGAAGATGTTCTTCATTCTCTTCATGTGATTCTTTAGCCTTCGGTTTTTTCAATTTGAATGGATTATAAATAATCTTATTATCAATATTAGCCGTAATTTTGTTATCATCTTGTGAATTTATCTTTTTGAACTTCCACTGCCCATTATTTTGTTTATCATGGTCGTCCTCACTTGTATTTTCATCGCCTTCATCTTTTTCTTTGTTTTGTCTAACAGCTTTAAATTTCATAGGTGCATCATTTTTGTCTTCTTCGTCTTTGCTTTCTTTAAAATGTGCAGAAGAACTGCTATAATGACTTTTATCTGATCCATCTTTGTTATTTCCTTTTCCTAGGTTGCTACTATCATATTTCTCATGCATTTTCTTGTTCTTGCTTGCAATATTTTCTTCCTTTTCTTTTCTATGGTATTGCTTATCATTTTTGTCTTGTCTATTTTTCTGATCATCTTGAACTTTTTTATCTCCATATATTTGATTTTCCTGTTTTTTCTCTTTTTCTTCTAAGTGTGTCTCTTTTTCTTTATTCTGTTCTTTTTTTCCTGTTTCATTTTCTTGATATTCTTCTTTCTCGTTGCTAAGTTTGTCAATCTTAGACTCTTTTCCTTTACTCTTATATACGTTTTCATTGCTTGATTGTTTTTCTTGATACTCATTTCCCTCTTTTCCAAGTTTCTTAAGTCCATTTTCTTTTACTTTCTCCTTCTGTTTCTTTTCCCTCTCTGTTTCTTTTTCTTGGTATGCCTCTTCTCTCAGTTTCATCTGCTTTCTTTCATTTTCCTCATCTGTTTCTTTTTCTTTAATTTTGGCTTTCTCTTTTAATGGAGAAAGTTTCTTCACATCTTTACCATCATTATCACCATCATTATCACCTTCATTATCACTATTGTCTCTATCTTTAAATTTAACAATATAAGTATTTGATTCCTTACCACTGCTGCTTTCATTCTCATCTTGATTATCTTTCTCATCTCTGTTTTCTTTCTTTCGTTTTCTTTCATGGTACTCCTTGTGCTTTTCTTCTTTTCCTTCTTTGTTCTCCATATTATCTTCCTCTTTCTGTTCACCTTTCTGTCCTCTAAGCTTACTTTCTTTATCATCAGATTCTTTTCGAAGTGCCTTGTTTATTTCCTTATCTCCATGTTCCATTTTAGTACCCCGATTTCCAGCTTCTTCTGAAATATCAAAACCATTTTTATTATTGTACTGAAACTTTAGAGACATCGGTGTTCCCATCGGTTGGTTATTTATGTGCTCCTCTATGATTTTTTCTGCTTCCGTCAAAAGCATATTATTATCACTGTTATCTTGATGAATGTCTTCTTTTCCTCTTACATTTGGAATAAACGATTGATCAGAGTTTTCTTCGGTTGAAGATGCAGTATTGACTAACTCACTTTCAATAAGTTTACCTGCTTCAGAATGTTCATTTTGTTGTTGTCCATCCTTATCATCAAAAACAATGACAGGCTCTGGGTCTCCCTTTTCTGCAGATATGTTAGTATCACTATCTTTGAGTATACCAATATCTTTATCAGTGTTACTAGTAAACTCTTTGATCTTATGTGCTTGCAAAAGCCATTTATTCGTTGATTTGCTTAAGCCATCCTTTGCCAATTTACCCCAACCAGCAGCTTTTAAGATGTGAGGCATAACTGGAACTGTTATCTGAGGAGCATCTTTTTTAGATTTTTCTGCATTTGTCTTGAAAAATGTTGGATTATTTTCTTTATCATGATCAAAAATGGAATTTGTAATATGATCTCCAACTAATCGTGCTTCCTGATTTATTGCTTGTATTTCATCGGGTGATACATCAAGATTATTTTGAGATGCAGCACGAGATAATGCAGCTTTAACAGACTCAACAGACTGATCAACTTTAGGCTCTTGCTCACTTTTAATGTCTTCACCTACTTTTTCAGGAAGTACACTACTTTCAACAGTATCTGAAGATTGTTCACTTAATTTCTCATCTTCATCTTCATTTTGTATCTCATTCACATTATCAGGTTCTATAGATTTTGTTTGATCAGTTTCTACTTCATTACGTAAACTAGTTTTTCCAAGATGAACGAAATCTCCCACAATCTTAGTCATCGGCGATATATCTGATACTTCATTATCAGCTTGTATTAAATCTTTGTTATAGAATCCTTGCAACGATTCCAACTCCCTTGGAGTTGGTTGATCTAACAGGTCTCCTGCATTTGCTGTCTTTAACAGTGTATTGATGCTGATTAAGCGTCTTTGCGCAGCTTTGGACAACGGATTTTGAGATGTAGCCTTACTGAAACCCTTAATATACGCCTGCATATGTAAAGCTAATGGGTTATCGAGAGTATTCTCAAATGATCTTCGTTTTCCAATACCCTCTACAAAATTCTGCAATTTTGTAGTAGGATTAGGTATGATGGATTGTTTTGTTGTCTTATGATCATGAAGTAATGCTTTCGATTGTATGGCTTTCTCATTAAGCTCAGCAAATGTTTTTATTTCTTTGTCAAACTTTTCTTTGTTCTTCTTATTTGTTTTCTTATCAAAGTCATGAAGCTTAAAAACAATTGTTTGTAAATAACTTTCTAGATCATTGCTGGTGCCATTTTTGATATTTCTCTTTAAGTGATTTTCATTGTGCATTTTTGCGTACTGTTCTACATGATGTTTGTGTGTCTTGTTTTTTAGCAACCCTTGCTTTAGTGCAGTTGAGTTTTTGAATAGTTTTTTTCTTGATTCATTAGGTTTTTGCACAGAGGATGAAATTTCGCTATGCTTAGCTGCATTAAAAATATGTGTACCCTTTTCATGATTCTTTTGTTTCCTGGCTTTTGTTGTCTCTTGCAAAAGTTTATCTAGTTCATGCTCCATATCTGATTTACTCAGCACTGTACTTTCCGCTTTACCTAGAATACTATGTTTAATGAGTCTTTTTGTTTCATTTGAGATTTTGTGCTTTTTCTTATGAGATAACCAACTCTTCTTAACAATTTCATATTCACTTATGGCAGAACTATGCCTTCTCTTTGATTTTGGCAAAGAAAGGGAAGAATTTGTGCGATTACCAAACAAAGAGTTTTGTTTCTTTTCATTTATTTGTTCTGCAATCGTATTATTGCATAAACCAGATATTACGGTTGCATTGTGCTGTTTAGTCTGCTCTACAGGGGTGCTTTTTGATTTTTTTATTCTATTATGTAAAGTAGATACTTTGGTAATAATATCATTAATATTCTGCCTAGCTGAATGAAATACTGGTTTCAAATTTCGTTTTGTAGCAACACCAATTATATCATCATCTTCAGATTTTTCTTGGTCTTTCTCGTGTTTTCTTATTAGCCTGGAAGAGTTTCTTTTAGCATATTCATGAGTATCTCTCCATATTTTTTTCTTTGTTTCTAAAGGTACATTAGTTTCAGTTGATCGTCTGTGTCTTTTTACTTTCCGGTGTTTCTTGCTTTTCGATTGAGTTTTCCTTATTGTTGTTCTGCGGTCTAAAGCATCACCAAGTCTCTCACTTGGTCCAAACTGATATATACTAGCATCTAATTTTTTTTCTGAAGGAGTCTTTTCTATAAAGCTTTTTGACAGATCTTTGATATCATTGCTGACTTCAAAATCAAGTTGCACATGTTTTCTTGGCTGTATAAATTCAGGCGTAATATATTTCTGAAGATGCAACCCAGAATTGGCGAGCAAGTATCCAACATCATGCATGGTTTTAATAGAACCTTGTACACCTTGTATATTCTCTATGTTAGGCTTGTGCCATAGTTTTTCTTTTTCTTTTTTCGTTTTTTGTAAAAAATCATCAGAATGTTGCCATGATATTTTTGGTCTTTGATGCAACTGTGTTTTTGCTTTACTCATGTTGGCTTCTAAAATATCTTCTAATATCATTGGATTGATACTAGCCAAGCGTTTGTGAAGAGACTGAGCTCTGGTCACTTGAATTACCTTTTTACTGTGATAATTTAATATATTGTCACTTCGTTTAGAACCAATTACTAAATCAGTTTTATTAACAAGGTCAGTATTCATGTTTCCTAATAAGGGATCAACACCTTTGTCCAGGTCCCTTTTACATTCTGACCGGGCAAAATTTCCTTCCTGAATGTTTTCTTTAAATTTGTCTAAGTAATTACCAGCATTTTTATATCTAAAACATAAACAGTTACAAGAACTGAATAAGGTATGATAATATCTTGCAACTGATTCATTTCGTCAGTAGAAAGAAATCAATCAATTTAGAAAATCGAAGTAGCCCACCAAACTGAGCGAAAGTTATATCTATAGTATACCGTATTTCCTGTGATAAGTGCCCTGGGCGCTTATTAATTCTTTTTCGAATCGGGGTGGGCGCTTATTAGAGGGGGGCGCTTATTAACGGGGAGCGCTTATTTTAAAATTTGGAAACTAGAGTGAGCGCTAATTGGAAATCCAAAGAAACAAAGACAACACAAATTCAAACAACTTGATTTTAAAATAATTTCAACATCTGTGTCAGTTCCTAAAGCTGCTCATATGAACATAAGGTTGTCTGTGATCGACAAATATTTTTTTGCGCAGTTGCAATAACCTTTTTCTCAAAATATGCAGTCTTTTTTCTTATTTTTCCTTGATGTCTCTAATGAGTGCCCTGGGCGCTTATTAATTTATAATCGGATTTAGGTGAGCGCTTATTAGAGGAAGGGGGCTTTAATTGATCCTCCATTTTAAGTGTTTATCAAATGCTCAAAATGGAGGTTTAAGCAAGCATTTTGAGAGTTTGAAGCATTTACATTCAAAGACAAATGGTGCATGGAGCAAGCATTAAGTGTTTATATCCAAAGACAAATGGCATTGAAGCAAGGTGTTTGGAGCATTTAAAAGCAGTTATATCAGAATACAAAAGCCCTACAAAGCAAGCGTAGATGTACTGCAATGTGCTCATTGACAGCGCTGCATATGCTCACTGCATATGTTACAGTAATACCTATTTCCTTCCCTTTCAGTTAGATATCATGGAAAAGCTTCGTTAATGCAAATGTCTTTGCGTTAAAACAATAATGGGAAATAGCTAGAAAATGTTAAAGGAGTAAAAGTTACTACCATAGTGCGGAATAATATAACATTTGGATCATGGCCGTAGATTGTACTATATTCAACACACTTTCATATAATAGAGTCGACATGTTTATTTTTCTTGAACACTCGTAAACAAATTATGAAAGAGAATGACAGAGAAACATCCTTTACATTCTTGGCTACGTTTGTTCGTAGGATATAAATCTTGACAAAATAGAAGTTTTTTTCTCAACATGCTATGCCTAATTAAATTGTTCTTTGAACGTTCCATTTTATTTTATGGACCGGTTTCTATTTATTACTCGTTGGTATAATAGTTGCAGCACCATTAATAGTAACGATGATCATACTAATTGGTTAATAAGACACAATCTTGTTGGATTAAATGTAATTTATATGTGATATTCACAGAAGGAGGAAATATCTGTCTTTCCTTTTACTGAATGTTATCCGTTTTACATATTAGTTTTAAAGAGTGTAAATATTCACAACAACCGCTGCCAATTTTATTTATCTAGGCACACACTTTTATTTTTACGAAAGAAACAGGGGTATTTGCAAATTTGCGCAATTATGATGCTCTTCCTCTGGTCAACCAACAAACTCCTTATAAAACCTATAATGAACAAAGTTAACAAACTTAAAACATACTGTTTTTTTAAGATTTTATGTTATATGTGTTAATTTTATTCGTTCTCAGCACAATCTCGATATAACAACCTCTGATGGGATACAAAAAATATTCTCTGTCAGGGAGACTTGAAAGTGTTTCAACATTGCTTGTTTGACCTGAAACTTTACCGACTTAATAAGGACATGAAATCCTACTGCCATACAAAATTTGTGTGTGTATTCTTGAAAAATAATTTTACTATTCTTCTCCCAAGACTTGACTTGTCATAATTTTACCTTGAAAAAAGGTGTTCCAGTTTGTTTAACCTAAAATGTTACTAACTAATAACGACATGAAATCCTAAAAGACATGAAATCCTAACGCCATTTGAAATTAGGGTGTTTATCCTTGATATGAAATTTTACTACTCTCACCAACAGGATATTGTCATAATTTCTCCTTGAAAAGGATGTTTCAATTGTTTGCTTGATCTAAAACTTTACCAACTTAATAAGGACATGAAATCCCAATACCAAGCAAACTTTGAGTATTTATCCTTGATGAAAAAATTTGCAACTCTCCCCCACGGAAACTTATCATAATTATACCTTGAAAAATTCAATTGTTTGCTTGATCTAAAACTTTAACAACTCAATAAGGACATGAAATCCTAATGCAATGCAAAATTTGGGTGATTAACCTTGATATAATATTTTACTACAATCACCGAGGGGAAATTGTCACAATTTTACCTTGAAAAAGGTGTTCCAATTGTTTGTTTAACCTGAAACTTTACTAACGTAGGGCATGAAATCCTAATACCATATTTGGAAAAAGACAAGAAGCCCTGGGCAGATGTTGGTACACACGATATTTCTTGTTTGACTGTATACACTCCTTTCTAATGTTTATGTCAACATCAATGTATTCCATAGGTAATTAGCAGAGATTGAAGTAAGAAAAACAGTGCCTGCGGAGAAGTCATATTAATCAATTGCAATTTTAAAACAGTAGCACTTCAGGAACATGGTCTAATAATAGTAGACCATTACCACCTCCGCAAAGTGATAATAGCCTATCCAAACTTCGTTTAACGGGCTAATCACTGACTCAGATATTAATTTAGTGATGATCCTGTTAAGAAACATTCATTTTCATTGAATTTCATTACACTTCAGATCATCATTTTTGTCACATTCTGTTCCACAGAATCTTTTTAATTTCTTAAAGCATTTCTAAGTGACAGCACATTCACTCAGTATATCAAGAGCTCCTCAAGAAATACAAGTATAACAAGCACATGGCATACTACCTTGCCACAACATATGAACAGGAGTCACCATTTGGTCGATTTGCAACAGCAAGTCCTACACCAAGTTTATGAGTATCTTTCCAAATAATTTGTGTAAAATGACCTGTTCCTGGTTGTTTTTCATCTTCTGTGAAATCAAAACCAGGATTACAAATTTCAGAATACCTGTAAGATTAATAAACTTGATTAATCAAAAGGCCACAACTTATTATTTATAACTGTGCATACTTTCTACACAAAAGAGTGCCATTTTCAACAAAATCAAATACTAAAGAAATAATAGTAAGAGGAGTGCACTATGAATTCTGTTCCGTATATTTCTATCTTGCCTATACAGTAATTGTTTGCATTGTCTTTATTTAATTTGATTACCAAGCAAGGCAATGTTACACTTGACTATAATCAAATAATTTATTTTTATGCTTCTAAAACATAAGCAAAGATCAACAGAGAAGGTTATTTTATCTTGCATTTTATCTCCTCATAATAAGAGTGAATAATCAATTGCAACTAATTGACTCTATCGCAAAGCAGCAATAAGTATAACTATATTGCAATACAAAATCAGAAGCGTTATTTATGCTGCATATTTACCATTTATTCACAACATGTTCAGCAGTTGGTAAAACACCTTCCTTCGTACACATTTCTGCAACGCTCTCTCCTACGTCCGGTCTTTCATTTGGATCAGAATGAGCAACGGTTCCATGTTTAGCAGCATAAGCAGCATATAGCTGTGCATCTCTACTTAGATCATTGTCAATCACAAGAGAAGGAGAGCCATGGACCAGACGGAACACGTTATGCTGTGATACAACTTCTTTTCTGAATTCATTAAGTTCTGTGTAAGGAAATTAATTCTTCATATAGCCATCAACAAAATTGAGTGAAAAAGTAAAACTACATTAAAACTATTCCATTCTACATTTTAAAAGAAACTATGATGTCTAGCTGGCACCAATTCTGTTATACATTTGGTTTTTGTTATGAGGTCGACAATATCATAACCTCATAGTCAAAATTGAAAAATAAGTATACAAATCAATAGAGCTTTAGAAACCAATCAAATTTATTGAAAGTAGCCCACTAAACCAAGCAAAAGTTAAACCTAAGCACAAAAATATGATTTGCATACACACATTACCTTATGGTAAAATTTCAAGTTCCAGGTCAAATAAACAATTGTACATATTATATCATATAATATACATCTACAACATATGTAAAGGAATAAGATGTCTCCACTTGCAAAATATGCTCAATGGGTAGAGCATTGCAGTAACATATTTACACGATTATTACATACAATTAACGTACAACATGATATTAATCAATAATCAGGTACTACATAATAATTTAATGTAAATATAAGATAAAATATTACATCAAGAAAAGCATGATGAGAGAGTAGAAAAGAAAAAGAGAAAACGAAATAATTATATGGCTTTATCCACCATTCTCCATGAATGTGAAAACCAACATTGGAAAACTGTTCTTTAATTACTAAACAAACATTTTCCAAAAAAAAGCAAGTTCTATAAAATCTTTAAAAATGATATTAAACTTAGTTACAGCTGTACAAAGAACATGGGTTCTATAATATCAGCCAACAACAAGTCAATATTGAAAAAAAATGACCAGATTCAGGCCTCAAGATTTCATTATAACGCTCATTCCGTTCCTGTAAAGGTTCCATGAATTTCTAGAGAATAAAGAATTATAAGAGTAAATGTAAAGTTATCAAATAAAATTTGCCACTTGATCTTTCCCTCAAGAGTTTTTCCAAAGACAAATATCTTTCGTTAAAGATCTTTTGTTAACATAGTGCTGTTTCAAATTATTATATTAATATTCATCTACGTAGGAGGGCGGTTTCTTGAAAACTCTATAGACGTTATCAGGGATCATTTCGTTCAAATATTCTCCTACAAGGCAATGGAGTACCTCTCATACATGTCAAATAAGAACATGTTCTCAGTCATAGAGCCTTCGTATGTATGAGTTAACTTATTTTTAAATTTATTGAAAACTCCATGGTGAAGAGCAACATATATTTGTCTGGTTTATATGTCTTTTTAAAAATAGCAGGGTACAACAAATCATTGTACATGCATACGTTCGTACTCACTACTGAGGGTATCGTATAAAAACATTTTCTTCTGTGTAACGGTCATACAGGCCGTACGCTAGTATTAATAATCATGTTAATATCGTACACACAATTGTTGTTATTGTACATAAATTGTCATTAAAAGAAGTACGTAATTAAAGAAGCGAGACATCATGGCATGTTCACCGTAGCTATGCTATCTTTGTTGATGAAAATAATTCCGACGCATACTCTATAAAAGTCATTGTAACAAACAAACGAGACTTATATAAGACAAACTATCAATTTCCAAGTTATTTTAGCGAACAAAACAAGACTACACCCTTTTTTTTATAAGCATACACTTTATAAGCATAATTAGGGTAAAAATCGCAAAAATATTAAGCATAACCTAAGCATAA
>JAULBZ010008891.1:0-10401 GCA_032360805.1 Neoturris breviconis | reverse complement strand
TTTTGCCTAATTTGAAATTCTGAATTTTTGCACAAAATTCACCTTGTCTCAAATATTTACGTTAGGGATTGTAGTTCATGCCAAACTAAAACCTTTGAATTAGATCCATATAATATTTATCAAAGTAATTCCCTATGCTAACTACTTTTAAACTTGGAAGAATGCAGTTGCTGATGTTTTGCTGATTCGACACATTACGGAAAAATGCCCTAAAACTAATTCCCGATTGATTTCAGCGATACAGTGACTTTTTGATTTTTTTCAGCGCTTTTTTGAATAAAACGACTTTTTACTACATTTTTTTGAACTGTTGTATAAGATAAAGGTGCAACTATTTACAAATATATTTCATGCTTTATATCCAATCTTATGCGACGGTATATAGAGTAATCGATGTGTAGTACATATAGTTTTTGGCATACAAGACAATTTGATGCTTTAGTTATCTCTCTGGTGAAGAACAATTAGTACTGCAATATAAGTACTTGTTAGACTGCAGGTCTATATGGCTATAGTATGAATAGAAAAATCCGTGTGTGCTACTTATTTGTGATGCATGACTGGAACATTACCAACATTCAATACTGCCTTCCGCCATGTTTGTTTACTACATGCTTATGAATGGGAAAAGTGTAGAAAAAATAAAAACAGTTTTCAAAATGTATATATAAATTTATATATTTTTTTCCATTGGGAGTGAAGTGAACCGCTTAAAATCACGATTCACCCGCACATAGCCTAGTATACTTAGCTCTATTTTTTCTTTTTCTTTCTTTTTCTCCCAATGTTGATATGTTGATATTTTAAAATCTCAAACGACAGATTATAACGTAAAGAAAGAAAATGAATGAAGGAAGCAAAGAGACGGGAATCTTTGGCTAACCCGTACAGGGCTAGCAACACAAAAGTAAACATATATTACACATAATATCTTTAGGATCAAAAATCTGAAATAATGACAAGAACATACTTTAAGTCTTTTCACAGTCGCCTGTGTTTATTCTGAACAGGCAATATGCTAAGATAGCATTTATATAGCATATGCACTGAACAAATCTGACAAAGGAAGTATACAAGAGAACTCTAAGCTTTTGCCCATGACACGAGATAGACAAAATAACGACAAAAGGATAGATAATAAAGGTTGATAATAAAGGCACAGATTGGGCCATTTTTATCTCGTTGCTTTTTGCAAGAAAAGCAAGAAAATCTTCACTTTATCACTTCTTCAATTACTACAAAGATAAACTTCTTTTCAATTTTGGGCCAAGAAAAAAGAAAAATACTTTCAATTTCAAATCAGCTGCCTCCTGGCTGAACACCACGACGGAAAAGAAAAGGGCAGTGCCGACTTGAAATTGAAAGAACAAAAAGAGGTAAATGAACAAAAGTACTGACAACAAAAGTTGATTATGCCGGTTTATATCTGTGCTTTTCTAACAAAAGTGAAAGTTTAATTCAAACTTCCACCAGATATCTCCAAACTCTCTTCTCTTTTTTTTCGCAGAGAAACTGAAGTAAAGGCGCGTTGTATTATTTAGAACTTAGAACCCGCACTGACCGCAACAAACAAAACACTCGCCAAGTTTTGATATGTATTTTAGAGCCAACTCGGCCAGAATAAATGCCTTGATTTCACTTACTGGTATCAGATTTTAACACGGTGCTGTATAAGCCGGATGGGCGTGATTCGTTGCAAGAATTTGTTGTAAAAGAAAGGACGGAAGGAAGTAGACAGGATTGGTAAACCAAACAATCTCTGCCTTTAGGGAGATTGAATTATTCAATTGAATTATCTGTTAATCACGATGAAAATATACATTTTCTGAAAACCAAAAATAATGCTTCATTGAATGGATATAGTCAACCTGCATAACCAAGCTAGCTTTAACCCTAATAGGACTGTGCTTTTTGGGGCTGCAAAACCATTATGCTAAACTTTAATTCTGCAAGTTTGATGTAGAAATAACAGTAGATATAGGTTTGTAATCTCAACTTCAATATGGTGGTATTGCGTGCTCCTCTCTGAATGATTAAATGTATACAAAGAGCGGTCTTAATAAGCGTTAATAAGCACCTGTGGTGGAGGGATCTTTGAGCAAAGCTTCAGGTTCAATACAAGCTCGTCCCCAGCACCTTTTGACTTTTTTTTCAGAGAAAAATAAAAAAAAGTGAAAAGGTGCTGGGGACGAGCTTGCGCTCAATAGTGATTATTTGATCATATTTTAAATCACGGTGCTATTTCAATAATCATAAATTATTGGTGAAGAAACTTGATAAAAATTTGATGTTATTGACTATTTGAAACAGTTTATGCTATTGTTCTCAGTATTCCATATGCCATTAAATTTCCTCTTCCTTAAAATGTCAAAACTGTTAACTATGGGTAAAATATAAATAATAAATCAAGTTTCTGTAGTTAAATTATACAATGTATTTGTAAAATTTAGTTTTTCATTTCTTTCGCATCGTCACATATGCGAAGTATTTTATTCTGCACTAGTAAATATGATTGTGTATAATGAATAATTCAAACGTCAATCAATTTCATATGATTATTTTTCTTTTTAAGTTCCATTTATGATAGTCTTCTTTCACTAGTAGAAAGACAACAAATGTCAACCTCGTTCCCAGGGCTTCTTGCCTTTTCGAACACGGAAGAGCGGCAAGAAGCCCTGAGAACGAGGTTGAACAAATGTTGGACCGAATGACCATTCGTTATCAAACAGAATCAGTGAATTATTTGATAATGCAACTAACTAAACTAGTTTTGAAATAAGATTTTATACGGTAAATATTTTTATTTTATTTTTGATTGAGGAAGATCTCATACATCTTCTCTTTAATCCAGTATTTAAAATGCATCAATGGCACACTAACAACTGTTTTGTCATTTCTTCACATTATCGTTATTGAGTAAAATCGTTGACTTTCCGAAGTTCATATTTTATAGCGTGTGAAGTGTGCATTGTAGCATTGCCTCTAATTAGAGGTATTGCAATTACCAGTATTTGTCATAAAAGCTAGGCACTTATTCAAGGTTGGGCGCTAATTAGAAGATTCATGACAGAATTATTTGAATTAAGTTATGCATTAACTGCCAACATTTTGAAGAAGAATGTCAACCAAAGCAATGTTTGTAAATTAAAAATTTGAAATGAAAAACCCAATATTGACAAGATAAAGTTACTTTTCTGCTTTCATGATGGCCTATCATTATATGATGGTTGCCAATTGAAATTTAGAATTGCTACTTCAAGATGCATATGCATGTATTTGGAGGGGGTATTGGGGAATAGCAAGCTAACTAAGGTGGTTGCATGATTTATATTTTTACACTTTTATAGGATGTACTTGAAGATATTTGATAAATTAACCCTCTAAACATGAGAACTATTGAGGTATAACATTTTGCATGCTAAACAGCATTCACGTGGCTAAAGTCTTTATCACAATGGTGAAAAGATTTGTTTCTTAGATAAAGAGTAATGAGTAAAATGATCTTGTAAAGTAGTTGCTAAGGCGTTCTTATATTTTAGAGAGAATGTTCTTTATTGTAGTGTTGGTAATCACGGTATTTTCTGACATAAAATAAGATTTTAACTGTTAGTAAATAGCACATACTGTACTTTTAATGTCAGAAAGTTTCATGGGAAGAAACTTTTGCATTTCTTTTATGGATTGTTGGTAAATACACGAAAGTTTATTCCTTGCTGCGATATATTCTGGACTAAATAATTTCTTTCTTATACATGTTTGCTATTGACAACCCACATCTCCTTGGACATGCTTTATAAACCACTGCCCATTTGTATTGTTACAGAAACCTATTTAGATGTTGTTACATTTGAGAAGGTTAAAATAACTGGTAACCATCACTGTAAAGGAGAGATATTTTACAATATTTTCAGCCAATTGGACTGCAAAATCTCTCCTCCACAGTGATCCATCCAGTCGTCTTAACCTCCCGCATTTAACGTCATGTCACATTATCTTGTCCATTATCACTTTGATTAGTTATGCTTGTTTGTTGTTTAGATCATTGTTATTTCGATTGGTATTTGTCAGATTTCATTTGTTGTTTCTGTAGGTACGTTATCTTTTCAATCTTATATGTGACTATTTTTTACTAAAGTAAAATAACTGGCAATTCGGTGGTTAGTTTGTTTTGCATTTTCAGATTTTCGTGGAAATTTTGGTGAATAAACGTATGTAAAGCTAATGTTTTCCCCAAGTTTCTTTTCCAAAATCCTATAGGAAGTAGGTTTTTCTTATGCGAGTGATGACGTCATAGGGTGTGGTTATGTTGGATAACAGTGCTATTGTTCAACTGATATCAATCTAATTATTTTTAATACCCTTTTTCCTATTTTCTTTTCCCTATTTGTTTCCTTTTATGCATCGACAATCCAGTCGACCCAATTGTCAACGCATTTACCTGTTTATAAAAGGGTCAACCCGATTGTCAACGCCTGGCTCGTTTACAAGTTGACTGTTTATAATCGGATCAGCCAGGCGTTGATAATCGGGTCAGAGTTGATAATCGGGTCAGAACATCAATATAGCAGGTCTTTCTTGTTTTCATGCTGAAAATATAAGTACTACCTCGTTCTATGGACAATCATAATGATTTCTTTGTTCATGACACATACGATAAAGTGATTACAATTACAAATAGTAGCGTTAAGGCTGTTTTCCACTTCAGAAAATGTTCCGCGGAACGGAAATGGAACGGATAATGCGCATGCGTAGAAGAAAATATGTTGCTGTTCCGCGGACAGTTTTCCGTTCCACGGAAGTGGACATTTTTTTACTTTCTGCGCAACAAATAACAATGTTTTTATTTTTTTATTATTAACCAATCAAATATCATGTACATTTCAGAAATAAAAAGATTTGTTTTTTCTTTGTAATAACAGCACGATTTATTTTCTTAACCAATCAAATATCATGTTAATGTACATTTCAATAATAAAGTTTTGTTTTTTGTAATAACAACAAGAAAATTATTTGTTTCGTTGTTGTTCCAGCGGAAACTTTCCGTTCTGTAGTTGTTCCGTTTCTGGGTTCCATTTCCGTACCGTTGAAAGTTTTCTGAAGTGGAAAACGGCCTTAAGAGTGCGAACGTCAATATTTATGTTTTTATTTTTAGCACTATGTCCAAAGCTGGCAGGAAACTTATATATTCAAGCGAATATTATGCTGAAGGGAAATGTTATAATTGGTAAATGGAAAGGATCCAATCGACATCGTCCAGATTTTGAAGGCGAACTTACATCTCCGTGTAGAGGAACAGTAACTTTTCCAGATTCAGACGCGAAGGAAACTTTTTACTACGATGAATCTACTTGTATTATATACTGGTCAAGTCAACCGAAGTGGGGAAAAAGAAGATGCAAGAAACGTACGTTTTCATATTTTCCATTCTCTTTTTGATAAAATAAATGAAGGAAAAAAAACATTACTAGTTCAAATAGTCGTTAATCCCTTGTAACATAATCAAGAGCCTGCCTAAATCTTTTTTGTTAAATTAGATGAAAGTTTTCATGAAATTTATAATGGAGAAGAAGAAGAGTTGAAGACATGTCTAGCAATAGTGATTCGTTTTTAATGAAAATTGATATGTGATATGTGCAGATTCCAATTGCACCTTTTTTTGGCCAAATTAAAATAGCTTCGTTTTTAATGAAAACTAGTATGTTGTCACATTTGATGATACCGATCCCAAATCTGAAATTAATTTTTCAAAATTCTGCCCAAAAATATCTTTTTCGGGCAAAATTTGAACAAAAATTGAAAGTGCTTTATTTTTTGATGAATAATGTGACCAAATTTGATGGTGCCGGTTTCAAATCAGGAATCAATTTTACAAAATTTGGTGCCCATATTCACGCAACAACTAAAGAAGATCCTACATCCTTATCATGTTTCCGATAATAATATTGTGTCTAACTATGTCGTTTGACCATGATGCTTCAGCTGCAGTTGTCTTCACATTAATATTAAACAATTTTCCAAGTTCTCAAAATGTTTTATTAATAAATGCATCACAATTATGTAATACATCAGTACTTCCTACCATCCAATGTTTGCAAACATTATCTATATACAGCATCTTTATATTTCCACTTAATTGCACCAATACTACAACGAATAGCATGATCTATACAATATGATACAGTGACAGAATGTTTTTTTAATCTAGAGCCATAGTCTCATCAAAGTCACATGGCAAGGAAAAATCTACTACCGATTGAGAACTTAAACTTCTTATACTTGATTTAAGGGTCAAATCTCTCTTGCACCTTTAAATATGTACCTAAAATCTTAATTTTTTACATAGCTACTTCTTCAATTTCTCACTACTGCCATGACCAAACTGTGTTTAGCCCGCCAAACTAAGTTTGGATGCGGAATATTACTATCCCTTTGTTGCATCTGCGACAGTGGCCCGCATTTTTTATAAGACCATGTTCCTGAAGTTCCACTATTTTGATGTGATTTGTATAGACTCACCAAAATATGTTTGCTTTTGTCAACTATTTTATCAGTCTCAACAACAGTATCAAGTTTGTAACTTTTGTTTTAGTTTTTTTACTATAAGCATTTCTCAGCAAGCTCGTCCCCAGCACCTTTTGACTTTTTTTTTTTATTTTTCTCGATTACTCAGGACATTAACAATACATTCATTGTCAATATGTAAAATCGTTATCTATACGTAAATCGTTCACTTACGATATTGTCTGCTCGGGTAAAGAAGGCAGAGACAACACTTACCTTAGCTCGTACTTGGTAGCTAGTGAGTGAGTAGGTTAGTGAGTGTACTTTCCATATACAAAAATCACCGTCAGTTTCTTTCGTCACAAAGGTTTCTGCTCGCGAAAGTTTCTGTTCTTACACTTTTCATCGTGTTACAAAATGGATGCTACATATTTAGATAAAGTATAAAGTGGCTTGCCCAGATACAATAGCTCTTTAAGCAAGCATGATCACTCCGATTTTTTTTTACCATTTGTTTAGAGTTTATAACTAAAAATATATTTTCAAAACTGGTGATTTTTATTCACCAAAATGATCAATTTATGATTTTTGTTTACTAAATTTATTGAATTCTGTTTATAAGGGTTTATAAGGACTTGGAAAATTTTATCGATTTAACCACATTCATATTCACAAGTTTTATCAATTGATTTCGATGAGACTTTGACCACATTCACCAAAATGATTAATATATTTTGACCAGAATCATATTTGGACTTAGTAAATGTTTTGAAAAATAATATTTCTGTGAGACTTTGACCACATGATGATAAGTAATATTTTTTATAAAAATAATTTTTAGAATTTCAAAAATTGAATTTGATTTTGATTTTGGAAAGCTTCCTTCTTCAATTTTAAAATAAATATTAATGTGTATTAATGTGTATTCACTTTAGGGCTATTTAATTACGATCTTAAGCATAGATTTTTACGACACTATTAATTACTCCCAATTCAAGTTAGAAATATAATGACAATACATAATTCAACAGAGAAAGACTTTTTTAATAAAAAAATAAATTGTTTTAATTAATATGTAATCTTCTATTTCATTATTCTTTATTTCTTTTTAATTTTAATAACAGATGATGACGACTACCTTTACTTTACAATATTATATTACTGCTAATAGATACCATGTTTTTATTTATATGTTATTATTATATTTAATATACTTATCTTTAATGGTGCCACTGAACGTAACATCACAATACATTAAAAAACAAAAACATATTTGATAAAACTAAACTATATTATTTAGTGTATATATCATAATGTTATGATGTATAATGTGTGTATCCAATTCATATCCGGCACAATAATAATATATTTTATAATGCTTTAATTAAATTTTATTATTTGGTTTATACATAATGCTATGAAGTATTTGTAATGTGTGTATCCAATCCAATTTATATCCCCTGTGGAGAAGTGGCTTGAGCATTGCTTCAGGCCATGATCTGAAATATCACTGCTCTCCTCCACAGTGATTTAATGTAATTAGGTCTTGATAATGGTATTTCAATTGTTTATTTGGCCTGAAACTTTATCAATTTAATAAAGACATGGACTACTAATCTCAGGTAAAATTTGGGTGTTTATCCGATAAGAAATTTCACTACTCTCCTCCACAGTGACATGACATAATTTTACCTTGATAATGGTGTTCCAATAGTTTATTTGAACTGAAACTGTATCAACTTAATAAAGACATGAAATCTTAATGCCATGTACAATTTGAGTATTTATTTTGCATATGAAATCTCTTTTCCACAATAACCTGATATAATTGTACCTTGAAAAAGGTGTTCCAAATGTTTACTTGAGCTGAAACTTTACGATCTTAATAAATACATTATTCCAAACACTGACATTTAATGTGTGTGTGTGCAAATCATATTTGTGTGTTTAGATTAAACTTTGACTTCGTTTGGTGGACTACTTTCAATACCGTCCCATAGATTTTGTAATTGTTCTTTTATTTGGAAACTTGTTATAAAAAGTACGTATCTTTGTAAAAAATTTAGTGTGATCATTACGCAATAAAACATGGACGTGTCAATTTGAATTATGTCGTTCTTCTCCTCTACTTTACATGTAATAGATTTTATAAAATATCATAAAACGTTCCTGGAAAATACTGCAGTTAACGAATTCTTGTTTTTACAATTGAGGAGTATTATCTTATCATTTGCAGCTCGCCCATCCTCAAGAAATCATCTCAAAACCAACGATGTAACCACTCTACCAACCACCACTTCAAGAAGCATAATAAGGACCACAAATAAGAATGATTTGACAGATGCAAGAAGTACAACACATCAAAAAGGTAAGACTGAAAATACCAACCTCGTTCCCACGGCTTCTTTCCGCTTTTTGCCGCCTGTCCCGTCAAAAAGCGGAAAGAAGCCCTGGGAACGAGGTTATGAAAATACTCTTTGTATTCGTAAAATGTTGAAAAGTAGAAACATCCACAACGTTAAAACCTACCGAATACGATCCCGTATTTCTCCGTATTCGGACTGTGTATTGCCATATATGGCAATACATAGTCCGAGTACGAAGAAATACGGGTCCGTATTTGATAGGCTTTCACGCTGTAAATATGTTATATTGAACCCTATCATGACTTTATTAAGCCTGGGCTTATTTTTGTCTCATTAAATGCATCCGTATTAGTCTTTCTGATCTTCAATATATACATTACGGTCTGTAAATTATGAAATAATGTCATAAATATTTGAAAAGATATGTAATCTGATGTTAAAAGACTCAGGACAGAATATCGATGATAAAGGGGTTCTTTTCAATACGGTAGATATTTTCAAAAAAATTGAATTCTATGAGTTTTTGACCACATTCATGAACATAATAACAGTTTACTCTTCGGCATTTGTTTGGGACTTATTTTGTTCTTTCAGAAAACGTTTTCTTCAAGTTTTGTAATGGCGACGTAAACAGTAAATATTTCTTACTGCATTTCAAAAGCTTTCAAAATATTTCACAATATTTCGACGAACAAAAGTAAATCATTTAGAAATATTTCTCAGACAAGAAACTTTGAGGATTGGTTTTCAAAAATTTCTTGTCTCCGAAATATCTTCAAACTGGCCGACACCGATTTGAATATCAATGCAAAGTTTCAAGAACGCAAGAATAACTTTTCAGTGTATTAAAGAACATACGAGCCATGTGCAAACTACACGGCCATGTGACAATACGGAAATATCATTCCTATAATGCATAAGTATTAGCGATGTTTGCGAATTTCCTTGTGCTCGGTTTAAACTTTATTTGGGGGTATTTTTTGGATTTCAGGTGTTTATACTGTTTGATTCTAGGTTTGTTTACCAACGTTAGAGATCACTACCTTGTGTTTGATAACAGTAAAGAATCGTCTACAGAGCATGAAATAACGTGTATGTTACATTGCGAAGTAAATGCAGAGTGCCTATCAGTAAACTACAATAAAGTTAACAGAAAGTGCGTTCTAAACTCGAAAAAAAATGTGAAACACCATTCGGCATTAATTCAACATAGTGAGTGGGATTATTTCGAACGAGTTTGACAATGGAAGGATGAATATTCTGGGAAACACATAAAGACTGACCATTAGGCGAAACATTTCGCGCGAAAGCGAAAAAAAGATATTTTATTGGTAGAAATTGACATCACATGACGTGTGATGTTAATTTCTATCAATGGAATGTATTATTTTGGCTTTTGTGTGGAATTTTTCGCCTAATTAAAATCAACGTTAAAGGTACAAAATCATCCTCAGGCCTTTTTTTAAAATTTTTCCTTCTGTAGTCTAGATGAAAGTTCATATTGCTAGTAACATATTCTGAAGATTTGACTCCA